>APFE030799007.1:101387-119220 GCA_000404065.3 Pinus taeda
TATATATTAATAAACAAGTACATTTAGTTAAATTAACAAATGAATACTTTTATTTACCTAATTTAACTAATTTCTAAGAATAATAATAATTAAATATAACAAGAATATTATTGGTTTAACTCGGGTCATTAGGTTAGAATTAGTCGTTGGCAATATAGCCGTTGGAGTCTCTGCACATACTATTTAACAAGCTAAGCTGGATTGGATCTTCAACTTGTCCTGACGATGAACCACACTGGTTGGTTCGAAACGCGTCGACAAAAGAATATTTATGTGATTTCGCCAAAAATTCTCTAAACAATTATCAACTAATCTAGGCTTGTGTGAAATATCATGAGTTATCCTCCAGATTGATCTCAACTTGACTGACTAGATCCTGATCTTAGCAAAACGGATTTCTTTTTGAGCACAAGAGGTTTATCCAAATCGTGGTTGTGGCCAAAAATAGACAAACCATGAATTTGGCCCTGATTCTGTACTTAAGATTGTGCTGGAATATTCCCCTGACCACAAATCCTTCATGGTAATGAAATTTTCTTAATGGTTTCTAATCTATATGAATGAGGGTACTTTGAACAAAAACCACGTGTTAGAATCTTGATAGTCTTCTCCATTTTCTCATAAATTTGATATTTTCACCTACATGAATTTATTCCGCACTCAACCTGTAGCAACTAGTTTAATTAACTTGTGAAAAATTTTGGCAATGGAACCCTGTAGAAAATGACCTTAGCAAAAAAATGTTATTAGTAAATCAAGGAAAAATCATCTCTAATCATAGAAAATATAATAAAACTAATGATAATCGACCACAAGGTGTAAGATGTGATTTAACGACAAGTTGAGAAATTATGGTACGAAATGTGTTAAAAATATCGGAATGTAGGTTATGAATAGTGGTTTTGTATGATGGAAAAATGGGCATATTCGAGGCCCAATAGTTGTCCTAATAATACATCACAAAATTCAAGAGAAGAAACATCACATAATACCTCATCCATGAAGGGCTTGATTCTATAGGGAAGGTGACACCATTCACTGACACAGAGACCTCATCCTTGGTGAAGCCACCCGATGGTGTATTGCTACAGATGTGCTGTAGTTGGTGGGGCCAACCACTTCACGCCCTATACTGAAATGAGTTTCTTTTGGCTCCCACTATCGACAATGAACTACAGTGGAGAACCTTTCACTCACATCTGTGAGTGGAAGAGGCATTCCCCCTCCTCTAGATCTTCAGGCTCAATCTTCTGGTTATTGGTGGTGGCCAGGGTGGCACTGGGCTTCACATTAATGATGTGCTTTCCTTTGTCATTCCCCTTGTGAGGTTCTGACTCACAGTCCAAACATGCATCTGATTCATAAGCCTTCAGCTTGACCACCAGTCACTGCTTGGCTCGGCACTCAATTGTGTTGTGAGTGGAGCTCTTATTGAACTCACACCACTTTCCCATGTGCTTCTTTGTCTTCATGGTGTTTTTATTTTCTTGCAGCTTTGGTGGGTTATCCTGGGTCACCCTGCCTTGGATTTGTCCTTTTCTCTACGATTTGGGGGCACCTTTCCCTTGCTTCGAATTCACAAATCCAAAGTATCGCTTTTTATGTTTAAACTTCTGCTCAATCTTGACAGCGTATCAGTACGCCATGCCAATTAGGGAGATGTCTAGGAACTCCATCTCGTCCTGGATGTACTTGTGTATATATTCACGGTACTTGAGTACCAAATGCTACTCAGAATCCTTGATACCCAAATTCGTACGAAGGGTATGAAAAACATTAGTAAACTTTGACACATCTTGGTCCCTTCCCTACCACAGCGTGGTCCACTTGATGTATTTATCCACATAGCTACTGACAGGGTAGTACTGCTCCTTAATGGTATCTCAAAATGAATGTCAAGTGGGTGTGGATGAAAATAGTGAGGGTGTACTTTCATCCTTCTTCTCACAGTAGGTTTCCCACCAGTCCTTGATGCAGGGGCTGACTTTAAGAAGTGCAAAAGTAATCTTTTCCCGGTTGGAAAAATCGTGAACAGAAAAATATCCTTCTAGCAGATTTAACCATTGATCTACAAGGTCAACATCTAGCTGACCTTCAAATATGGGGATGTCAAAGTTAACTTGTACCTTGAAGGGTTTGGTGCTTCCAGAGTGGCTGCTGGAAGGAGATGTGTCACCTTTGGGTAGTTCCTAAAGGATTTGGCCAAACTTGTCCATTATCATGTTCCTCTGTCACTCGAGGGCTTCTTTGAGCAACATTTTGAAAGGATCTCCTTTGATCTCATCTTTCTTTTCTTCTGCCATGGGAGGTCATCAAGGTTTGCGAGGTTGTTCTTGCAAAGGTTCGACTAATTCGAGCCCTGACTTCTTATATCCCAAACTCGTTGGGGACATGCAAAGAAAACCCGAGAAAGAGCGAGTGCTCTAATTCCACTAATCTAAACTTAAATAGGAATGTAAAAATCTACATATATAACCATAAATACAAAGATGTAGCAGAAATAACACTTCATTTGACTAATATCAAATACTGAAATAAGCTTACAAATAGAATGGAAATAAACTAGCTCGGGCGATGGTAGCTTATCTATGAGAAGAGATGTGGCGGATACATGCCTTTGAACTATGTTATAATGAGGTTTGAAGGCCTATTTATTATTAATAAACAATGGAAAACCCTAAACATCAAAAAACCTAACCCTAAGAGATGAAGAGCCAAAACTATGGGCCCCGTTTTGGTAAATTGGTATATCAACTTCTTGGGGTCGTAACTTTGGCATACGATCTCCATTTGACATTCACAATACTTTTTTAGAAATATATATTAGAGGAATACAACTTTTGAATGAAAAACAGTAGTTAAAAACACATATTTACCTCGGTTTTCCCAAAAAACGTCGTTTAGGGCCTCAAAACGGCTCTGGAAGTTAAGGACCCGAAAAACTGCCAAAAATAGTAAACTATGCTATAATTAAGGAAATTGAAAAACTGAAAGAGAGAGTGGTGGGGGTCCAAATGGAATAGGCAAGTGGCCACCAACATCCACCTGCATCACTAAGCTTAATAATTCTAAGGAGCTATACATTCAAGGCCCCAAAGAAACTCTTAGAAGCATCCTCTCAGTGGTTATTCCTTTCCCTAAAGAAGTTAATGAGGATACCAAAGGACCACTCATGTCCCTCATCATTCACT
This sequence comes from Pinus taeda, assembly GCA_000404065.3. Taxonomy (NCBI): domain Eukaryota; kingdom Viridiplantae; phylum Streptophyta; class Pinopsida; order Pinales; family Pinaceae; genus Pinus; species Pinus taeda. Next base: position 104,579 of record APFE030799007.1, read on the forward strand.
TTGATCTCAAGTATACAATCCATAAGTTGTAACCTGACAAGTTCCTTGGCTTGAATGGCTTCTCGATCAATTTATTTAGAGGATTTTTGGATCTCCTCAACAATGTTTCATTCAAGGTTATAAAAGAATCTAGAAGTGAAGGAAAGGTCTTGAGTGATTTCAATTCAAAATTTCTTTCCACCATTCCAAATGTAAACAATCCTTCTCAATTTGATGACTTTCAACTCTCTACCATCATTGTTGTGAGTCTCAAATCCATATTATAGCAAATATTTTCTAAGGAACAAATGGGATGACATAGGTACAACCTAAGAGGTCCTCCAAACTATTAAAACCACCCACAAAAAAATTTCATCAAAGAAATATACCCATAATAAATAATTTGTAGATCTAATTGGCTCTATCATAGGGATTTTTATTTAAGTAGTGTTTTGATGATCCTTCACCACTTGGATTAAAGATTTCTTATATTTTGCCACCTTTGCACTCCTCATAAATGGCTCAACATCACATTTTTTCTCATCCTCCTAAGGTATGTGCCAAGGATGCCTCCTATTTACTTTCCTCTTCTAACTCATTATTGAAGGCCTTAATAGACTAACCCATGATGAATGTGGGGCAATAAATATCACTAGTATTATAATAACAAAGATGGTCTAGATCAATCATTTGATGTTTGTGGATGACTTTATCCTCTTTGAGAATGTATACACCTTTCAAGCCAATACTTTTGATTCTTGGCCTCTTCTACTTAGCCATGGATATGGAAATAAATAAGTCAAAACCCTTCATTTGCTTCAACCGTATCCCTCAATCCACTTAAATATGATCCACAAGCTATTCCCCTTCTCTTTGCAAGAGTTTGATGTGAAACTAATACACCTTGGGTTCAATTGAAATCAAACGATTATAAAAATTCAATATTGGATCATTCTACAAGATATATTGAAAGTAGGGATAATCCATTCAACTTTCATATGGATATATAAAGAAAGTCTTATTTTCTTAATCAAGAGTGTGCTATTTTTTGTTCTTGTTTATTCGTTCTTACTAACATTCCCCCCAAAACATATCCTCTCTAAAATTAGGCAAATATATTTCTCCCACCTCTCAAAAATGAAATAAATAAGAGGATTAGATGCCATTAGTATCTTGGGAAGTACTTTCCCAACCAAAGGACCATGGAGGTTGGGGGATAAAACACATCAAATGATTTTATGCTACCTTTGTGGCAAAGGGAGATTGGAAAATTATTCCAAATAATGGAATTTAGAAAGATATTGTTGACAATAAATACACAACCCCAATGAGATTGGAATATTGAATTTGGAACCTAATTTGGTCACATAAGGGTAGATTAAATTTTTTGAAATCTATCATTCTTATCACGAATTTAATACTAATTTCCTATATTGGAAAATGAATGATGACATGAGGGTAAAATTGGGTTTAGAAAACCAGGAAGGATAAGATCTACGATATGGCACTCTTGGATGGCCTCAATAATTAGAAAATCATCACACTCAATCATGTTGGCCCTATATCAAACTATAAATCACATATCAGACATCGGTTTGGAATTTGGACCATTAGGAATTGTACAAAAAAAGAGGTTAGATTTCACATGTACTTTGGGGAGAAAATTGTTAGAAAATTATATATTACAGAGCAATGGAACACATAAAATATTGCAGAAACATAAACAAAAAAAATGCATAAAACAAGAGAGACACAGATATACGTGGTTCACCCAATTTGAGCTACGTCCATGGAGAAACAGCCAGTCCTTCCTTTTATATTATCCAGCAAAATGAAGAGATACAACCTACAACAGATCTGTCGTAATTCTCTCTTGGCTCTCACACAATCTCCTCTCTTTCTTGCTTAGAATACACATATACATAGCCGCAATACAATTCCCTCATATATAGCGAGGGGTTTGCTTCTAGGGAAAAATACCCTAAATTAAACATAACTTCTACCGTCAGATCATCTGCCTAATGAATGACTCATATTGACTACGAAATTACAATATTTTACAAGGAAAATTTACATCTATTTTTAATTTCTGGGGCGTTGCCCCCGAACCCTCGCCAAGGGGGGACTCATAAAAATCATCATCACATCCCCTGTCAACAATAAAATGGGAAGAATTTCTGTCCCATTATGAATTGGAGTCCAATGTGGTGATACCTCTGAATAAAGAAGATAATCAGGCTCCACACACAACAAAAATCCATTAATGGTAAATATAGTGTGAAAATTAGATGAAAATTTCATCATCTCCCACCCCACTTTAACACTTACCATAGGTGGTGGACCAAACTATATAGAGTATCGACACCTCTTAAAGTTATTTTTTTTGCATAGATGTCTATTAAAGTAGCCCTCATTAGTGACACAATTCCAATGAAAGGTTTGCAGGGACCTAATAGATTCCGACTATGTGAAGAACATGAAGAATCCATGTCCCATCTCTTAATGCATTTTCATTTATCCAAAGAAATTTTGTTTGTCTTATCTAGACCCAATTCATAATTGAAACTATGAGCAAGTGAAAATCTCAATTTGGTACTCCATGAATGGATAACTAACTCGCTCAATGCAAAATAAGGCTTGAATCTAGAGGCATTATGGTTAATCTAGTTAGCTTGAAATCAATAGATATTTTAAAACATGATTAATGCATTCTCATAAATTTTTTTATACAACCTCAAATTTGATATAGAATATTGTTTTGCTACAAAACCACCAAATTCTTCAAGAATCCTCTTGCATCCAATCTATGATCTTTTTCTACTAGAGGGAATTTTGATGGAGCTTCACAAGAAAATGTCAGTATTAGTGGTGTAGGGTGATGGATTGTCCTTCCAAACATTGATGTAATTATATTTAAATTAAGCCTCAATTGGGACACAAACAATATTTCATCTTTATTAGTGTTCAACATCCTTCTTGAATTGGTTAGGGAATTCAAATTTAGAGATTTGTATATGTATGGTGACTCAAAAATCACCATAGCTTAACTAGAGGGATCCATGAACACTACAATTGTAATGCACCAAGTGATATTGAGAGAAACTAGGGAAAATATTGAACTTTTCCATATTATCTTCATCACTCACACCTTTAGAGAGGTAAATGCAAAAGTAAATAAACTTATCAAGGATATTGTGGAGGGGATCTCCACAACTCATTCTAGACTAGTTTTCTAACTACATGGAATGTGAGGTGTAATTGCTTTCAAATAAACATTCTTGGCAATTTTTTAAGACAATTAGTCTTTTGAAATAATCTGAAGATAAATATTTGACCTTCAAGTGAGGTGTACATATATTCTATGAATTGTCCTAACAACTATGTATTGACATCTTCTAGAGCTTTTTTTCTATTACTAGTAGGCATGCTATTGAAACTATGGCTAAATCATATATGCTTAAGGCTACTAAGTTTTTTTTTCGCCAAGGAAAAATTGTAACTTTCATTATGTGAAATATTGAAAATTACATATTGTAGATGTTGTTGTGAGAGCATATGTCAAAAACTGGTGGCCCTGCCACATACTGAAAAAGTCTGAGAAGGAATGTACAATAATGTAATTGATATGCTTAAAGTATAGATAAAAAATATATGTATAATGTATATGGTCAATAAAAAAAGAAACATTAGATCATTGTAAAGGTCCAAAAGCAATCTGCAAAAGTCAGGGCATTGCTACCCCCACTTAAGGCTACTAAGTTATTTATAAGTATTCATTTTATTAAAAATAATAAAAAATAGTAAATGTTTTTCCTTGGAATAGTAGATAAAACCACACTAGTATGAGGATTCTTGGTATACCCTTGGGAATCCCACTTGTAATCATGGGAAAACTTGGATAAGGTGAGAAATTAAATAAGGAACACAATTAACTAGTAGGGAAAACATTGAAAAAAATAAAAGAATGACATAAATAAATCGAACTAGAACTAAAGAAAATAATACCATATAGAAAACCAAACTAGCTATGGAATCCTAAAAATTAAAGATAATAATTATGTAGAAATTCCTTGTAGATTCAAACTGCATATTGTAATATCATAAAACAATTGACTTGAATCTACTCTACTCATCAGCGGAAACAATAAATTATTTATGGAATCACGAAGCATATAAGAGAAAGAATTCAATCACACATAACAAAATGATTTTCTAGGGAATGCCACAGCTAAAAACCCTTGTTATTTGTTTCCTAGGTAAGCCTTGGATGAATATAATATGATATGCTCAACCTTGAGCTCAACCTGCACAAGTATTTTCTATCCTCTGCCTGACTGACTACCTTTGGCCAATACTTAGCCAAATTCCTAGCCTTCCAAGCTCCTACTTCTTTGTGTTGTTCCCTTGGGAATTAGCCCATATTTAATTGGGAAATTCTACAATTATGAGTTGCGCAATCCTCATAGGACTTCCTCTGATTGCATGCACCATCAATTTAATTTCGATGATTTTACAACTGATAGTACACTGTCCCTAAACTCCAATCTCAATTGGGTCTTTCTCTAATCTGACATGCATGAGTTAATTATGACTGAATCTTCAATTTACTGATCATTGTAGGTTACACCCCACTACTGTAGGTTACACCTCACTGCTACAGGTTACACCCGCTAACGCAAGTTACACCCCACTATAATAAGTTACACCCCACTGTTGCAGGTCACACCCCACTACAGTAAGTTACATACCACTACAATAAGTTACACCCCATTGTTCCATGTCACACCTCACTACAGTAAGTTACACCCCACTACAGTAAGTTACACCTCACTACAGGACCTCTCACTAATTCCTCCATCAATTGGAACTAGTTTAACTAACTTTAACTAAGTTGGATTGAATTAAATAATTACAACTCAAAATAAACTCAACTAGTGCTCCTAATTGTAGGAGACACTCTACATGACTCTAGTTAGAACCTCAACTCAAATTAATTGCACTAACTAAGTCAAATTAGCTTAGTTAACTATTACAAGTTTTCATGAGATGCGGAATTACAATTTAATTAGCAATTTAATTTGAGGACAAATTAAATTAGGATTTTCTTTCTTGATGCTATTTTTAACATTTCTTGTTTCTAATTTTCGAAACTCCCTCTCAATAAGAAAATAATTCAACTCTATCTTGATCCAGTACCTTTGAAATGTTCTGCATGCAACTATTGTCACTGTTGTTGTTTATACTACAACAACTGCAACCAAAAAAAACATTTAAACAAAATAGACTGAATCAACTGTCTCTGCAACTATCTACTGGGAAAAACTATGCTATTGCAGACTCTACTACTGAGCCTCCTGCTATGCTGTCAACACTGCTCTGCAATCCTCAATATCTGAATGACACTTATCCTCCTGCTACTAAATATTGTGGGCCCTCATAGCAAGGTAATGTTCTATGAGACAAAAACACCTCAATGGATCCTACCAAATTTCTGAAACTTTTGGACTAAGGTTTCATATCACCCCACCTCGCACCTAGAGGTATGGTTGCATGTACTCCTTCTACCCACTTGGTTTGAAATTCTCCCCTACTAGAGGTCTCTACTTGAGTGGATGTCTCCACTCGGTCTCCTCTCTACTTATCCAATTGTGGCTACTCCACAACTTGTTGAGGCTACTTCTGAGGTTGCATTTGAGTTTGCATGTTGAGAGGTCATTCATGCTCCCTCCCAACCACCAAATCTCTAAACTTTGCCTTGATCCTCAAGGATTTCATGCATCTTGTACCTCAAGTGCATACAGGTTCTTAACTTGCACGTCGATCTATTTCACCTGTCCTGTGGAGATGTTTCTAAGGAAAAAAATTCCTTTGCTAAAAATCATACCGTAACCATAGTTTTCCAATACCGCGATGGAAACAACATTCTTCGTTAGTCCTAGAACATACATCACATCTGTGAGTCTAAGAGGGGAGCCAGAATCCCTCTAAAAAGTAACAATACTAATGTTGGTAATGCTATACCTCCCATGATCTAGGTGGATCTTCAATAAAGTACCAATGGCATGGTAGAAAGGCTCAAAACTCAAAGTGGAATATTTTAGATGAAATCAACATCAAATCAAAGTGCTCATCACCCTGATTCCAATGGTGTGAACATCACTCAAATCCGAGTCCAGATGTCAAATTTAGATCAAGTCAAAGTTTGAGTTTGACTTACCGAGGTGACAAGAATAATATGACATGGAAAAGCTTCAGCGAATGAGGGCGTGCCACGTGGTAGGTCCACTGGGCTCCGCATATCACTTATTAGTGAAAAGGAGGAGCACTTAAGGAAGAATTGGCCCCTGGCGTTCCCAACTACGATTGTGATATCGCATATCGCACGTCGATGGAAGAACAAAAAAGTAAATCGACCTCGACAAGACTCTCTTGCGATGCGATATCACATATTGCGATCGTAGATCGGGAGAGGTTTTGGATCGGCCCCGACAGGACTTTGTTGTGATGCAATACATATCGTATCAAATAAAAGGGTTTGTGTTTGTAAAGCGGTCTGGCTATATTTGCCGATTGCGATTTGCAATAGGACTACCCGAACACGACATTTATAAATTGTATACAATAAACCCAACGATCCGTGTTATGCAGACTTGGGTCTTTCCACCAATGGAAGTCGTCGATTGTGAGTTGCGATGGAATGTTGGATGCAAAATTTCATATGTTGTCTTTTATAATCATGGTGGGTCCACCATATCGCAGAGTGCTGAAGCATGGGTTGGTCTGTACGTCGATGGTTCTCGCCGATTGCGATTACGATGGGGATTGTCGGAAGTGATATGTTATATGTCGTATTTTATAAGTCTGATGGGTCCTTGTATCGCAAAGTGTTGTTTTTTGGGCTTAGTCTATCTTCTGATATGAAAAACATTGATTCTCCGTTAAAGCCGTCGAGTTCGGAGAAACGTCGATTCTTTGTATTGTCTGTCATTTTGAGGTTTCAAATGAATGGTCTGTTTTGACTGTTCAATAGAGTTTTCCCTATCTGAAAAGGTTTGTTGGCTTGCCTTATTTGGGCCCGAGAACATCTATTGGAAAACACCCTTTTTCTTAACTTGGCCTATGGTTAGAACTTCCTAGGTTTTGAGGGATTTTGCCACCAACTTATTTAAAGGACCATTTGAGTCAGAGAAAAGGGGGAGAGAAGAGAGTAGTGCATGTTTGCAGAGCACAATAGTGGCACCTACTCGTGGCAGGTGGCAGAAACCTTTCCTCAGCAATTCAGGAGGTTTTGAGAAGGTTGTAGAAGACAGAATTATCCGAATGGGTTGTTCAAATAGGTGTTTTTGCACTATTTTTTGCCAAGAAGTCAGTGGTGCTATCTATTTCTAAAGCTAGGATCTCCATTTTCTAGCTATCTTCCAGATTGGAGGTATAAGGATGTTTATGTAGAAATCTTCTTGTACTTCTCTCTTTTCATGCCACTTAATAAAAGAAGACCTCCCCACTATTAAGGAGGGCCCGAAGATGTAGTCCAAATTGGACGAACTCCGCAATCAAATCTTTGTGTCATGATTTTCTGTGATGATGTCTCTTTGTCTTCATTTTTCATGCTTATGTTTTTATGGTTTTTAAGCGCTGTAACTCATGTCAATTCTAATGCATCTATAAGAAAAAAATCTTAAATCAAGTGGTATCAGAACAGGGCTTAAGTGATGCGAATTGCATGAGTGCGCTAACCAGAGATAGGCTTCAGAGGACGATAATCTTAAAAATGATACACAATGAGTATTGAGGCATGGGGGAGAGATACGATACAATTTATATTAGAGTGTGCATGAATGATTAAGTGTGTAGCCATGGAGCGCAACAAGGGAATGCGTGAGGCTTTCCTATGTATGTCCAAAATGGTGGATATTATGTATGCAACATCTGAGGGGTGAAAAGAGGAGGAGACTCAAGGATCGAAGAGCGATATCTCATCTACCTCTTCCAGTTATTTTCAATAATCACCTTCCTCGAATGGGGAAATTAACCAGAGGCTTCAAGAGGAGAACATTGAATTAAGAAAGCTCTTGCGAAAAGTGAATGAGGAGACGCAATGATTGCACTTCAGCTACGAGCTACAATGAGGCCTTGGAAGAATTGAATCACAATGACTAGAGTCTTCAAGCAGAGCTTGCTGGATTAAGGAGGCGTCTATAGAAAGAGGAAGATGAGAAACGGAGGTTGTTATGCCAGTTGTAACCTAAGGATGAGATCGTGGAACAACTACAACATGACTCCCATGAGGTAAAAAGTCACTCTCTAACTTCATTTGTGTTTCTTGATGACGATTTTGCTATTTTTGAAAATCATACCACAAGAATCGACTCCAAACTATTGAAGAAAATGGGGTATGAAGGAAAAGGCTTGGGCATTAATGGCGAAGGCATTGTCAATCCCATAAAAATAGAAGAATTTCCCTGTTGAAAAGGGCTTGGGTATGTCAGGAGTGAAGTTGAGAAATGTGCTATTATAGCCAGCGAACCATCAATGACAGATGATGAGAACCCTCATCAGATTTTTCCAAATCGACGTTGGAGGTAAAAGATGTCGAAATCCCTTCAATTTCATCTTCACATAGTTTAATTTCTATTGGAAATGTGGAGATACCAATTTTAGGGACAAACATGAGACTCCTTACCAAGATGAGGTATAAGGAAGAAGAAGGACTTGGTGTTAATAACCAAGGCATAAATCAGCCATTGGAGGTTGAGAAAATACATCAATTTGCAAGGTTGGGGTGCATAGAAGGATAATGTTCAAAGATGTCAGAAGCTTCCAAGACATTGTTGAAAAGGTTGAGGAAAGAGGATGATGTTAATACATCACCATCAAACTATGGCGGTATGCATAGTAGAGATAGAGCTGAGGCAAGATCTTATTCTCATGATCATACCAGAGACCGACATAAAAGGTATAACTAGTCTCGGTATTTTAATGTTCATTTTGATTATAGTCAGCTTACTAATAATTGACGTAGATCATGGCATAGAAGGACTTGCAATTTTTGTGGATTGCATAACCATTTGTTTACAAAGTGTTGGAAGAGAATGACAATACAGAAAATGGCGAGGCATAGAATATCCTCTAAACAATAGGTAAAGAAGAAGAAGATCAAGCAAATATGGAAGGTGAAGGCTCATTGTAGTTATTGCGACAAAGGTGGTCAACATAGAGCCACATGTTGGAGGCTCCATCTAGAGAAGCGTCACAAGGAAAAGAGCATTTGAGCATGAACCAGGCAAAACGGTTGTTCGACCAACGAACGCTCCACAAGGAGATGATCCATTCACATTGATAAGTGAGATATGGTTCTTCTAGGTGTGGTAGAATGTCATGGCCTTATTTTTTTGATGTGTTTCATTTTAAATTGTAAAAGTGATGATGTGTTTTCCATCACTTGTTGAAGAAACAATGATACTTGGACTTATTCTTTGTTGCATTTTAAATTGTGGAAGTGAGGGTGTGTTTTCCATCACTTGTAGAAGTAAGAATAGTGTTTGGCCTTGTTTGTGTAAATCATGTGTTGCAGTGATGATGTGTTTTCCATCACTTTTTGAAGAAACAATGATGTTTGGCCTTGTCTTGATAGCTGGAGTATTGTTTCCATTTTTATGTAAACATGACCAAAAAGTATGTGTTATAAACTCATGGCAAGTATGGGATGCTTGACTCATTTTTTTCATAGAGCTAAACATGTAGTTTGCAAGATATTATAATACAATTTTGTAGGGGATGCAAGTGTCGACTCATCGCTTATGGATCCGAAGGAAAAAGGTGAAGGAGAAGGAAGGATGACCTATTAGGACACTTGCGGTGCAGATAGAGTACATAATATTTTCAAATTAATTAATGCTTTTGGAGGACCAAAAGCTTCTCTTAGTGTGGAGGATTGATCAAGGTGGGTCTTCAATAAAGTACCAGTGGCATGGTAGAAAGGCTCAAAAATAAAAGTGGCATATTATAGATAAACTCAACATCAGATCAAAGTGCTCATCGCCCTGATTCCAATGGTGTGAACGACACTCAAATTCGAGTCCAGATGACAAAGTTAGAGAAAGTCAAAGTTTGAGTTTGACTTGTCTAGGTGGCAAGCAGAAGATGACATGGCAAAGCTTCAACGAATGAGGGTGCACCACGTGGCAGGTCCACTGGGCCTCACATATTGCTTATCGGTGAAAAGGAGGAAGGCTTAAAGAAGAATCAACGCTTGGCGTTCCCATATATGATTGCAATATCGCATATCGCATGTCAGAGGAAGAACAAAAAGGTAAATCGGCCCCGACAAGACTCTATTGTGATGCGATATCGCGATTGCAGATCTAGAGAGGCTTTGGATCGGCCTTGGCAGGACTTCATTGTGATGCAATACATATTTCATATCATAATCGTATAAAAGGGTTTGTGTTTGCAAAGCGATCCGGTTGTAATCACCGATTGCGATTTGCGACGGGACTGCTTGGACGCGATATTTATACACTGTATTCAATAAACCCAATGGGTCTGTGTTATGTAGACTTGGGTCTGTCCACTGATGGAAGCCGCTAATTGCGAGTTGCGATGGATTTCCGGATGCGAAATTTCAAATGTTGTGTTTTATAATCCTTGCAGGTTCGTCATATTGCTGAGCTCTGAAGCATGGGTTGGTTTGTATGCCGATGGTTCCCGCCGATTGTGATTGCAATGGGGACTTTTGGATGCAATATGTTATATGTCATATTTTATAAGTCTGATGTTCCATGTATCGTAGAGTGTTGTTGTTTGGGCTTGGTCTATTCGCTGATATGAAAAATGTTGATTCTCTATTAAAGTCATCGGTTTCGGAGAAATGTCGATTCTTTGTATTGTCCGAAATTTTGAGGTTTCAAACGAATGGTCTGTTTTGACTGTTCGATAGAGTTTTCCCTATTTGAAAAGGTTTGTTTCCATGCCTTATTCAGGCCCAAGAACCTCTATTGGAAAACACCCTTTTTCTTAACTTGGCCTATGGTTAGAACTGCCCAGGTTTTGAGGGATTTTTCCACCAGCTTATTTGAAGAACCATTTGAGTCAGAGAAAAGGGGAGAGCAGAGAGAAACACAAGTTTGTATATCACGACAGTGGCACCTTCTCCTGGCAAGAACCATTCCTTAGCAATTCAGGAGGTTCCGAGAAGTTTGCAGAAACCTCGATTATCCAAATGGGGTGTTCGGATAAGCATTTTTGCACTACGTTTTGCCAGCAAGTCAGTGGTGCTATCTGTTTCTAGAGCTGGGCTCTCCATTTTCTAGTTATCTTCCAAATTGGGGGTTGTTAGGCACAGGATCCCCCAAGGGTAGTTTTGGGGCTTAGAGCACAGATTTTGGTCCAATTTTGTAATTCTAATGTAAGGACTTTGCATTTTGTGGGCATGGAGCACATAGTTGTTAAAGAGTCATAGGGTTATCCACCCTTATTTTGATAATGTAATGTTGGTTGTAAAAGATCTACCCATAGTCCGCGGACCATGGGATTGTATAAATAGAGCTAAGCTCTAAGTAGTTAGAAGAATAACCAAGAATGTCTAAGAAATGAAGATGTATGCGAGATAGCTCTGAAGTGTAAGTCTAAGTTTTGGGTCATAGCGTAGGTAGAGGCTCTGCAGCTGAGTGTGTAGAGGCCTAGTAGTTTGCAACTAAGTGCACGGACCCCTGTAGTTGAGTGCACAAGGCGAGTCGAGTCTGTAATCATCTGGAAGTATTAATAAAGAGAAATTTCCTATAAATTATTCGTCTTATTTCCTATTTATGCATCTGCTATATTGGGTATGAATTTCATGTCTAATTCTTATATGATGCGTGAATGTGTATAATTGTATTGGTTAAGTGAACACAAGTAATAACATCTGTTTACATGAAGCTAACTAAGATATGATAATAAGATAAGTAAGATACTTAGCCTAGTTTGGGAAATATCGCAGTCTGCTGCCCTAGCAGCACGAAAGGAGTTCAGCCCCTAGTTAGGGCTGTGTGAAAGCCGATTGTAACACTTCACGAAGGTATTGAAGGGTAGAATAGAACGCGAAGCAATCTGTGTGAAGGCATGAATAGTTGGAAATAACCGACATCATACCATCTCAAGGGTGTAGAAACCTGGTTCCAGCATCCCCCCATACTTCTTCGGGTGAGACTTTAGTCCGCGCTCCTCGGGTTGATGCCGAAAGGGCCAGTAGTGTAGGGATTTGTTTGGCTAACTAATGTTGAACCTGGGTTAGGCCCCCTCAAGCCAACAAATGGTTCCGTTGCCGGGACCAGAATTTGCATAAGAGATATATGATGTTGTATCATTGAATCCAACTATGAAATAAATCGAAGGCTGGTTGGATAGAAGAATTCATGAATTCACAGCACAGGAAAACAGAAACCTGCGACTGTCAAAAGAACAGTGGTTAGATAGCTACCTGTATACAGATATCCATGAAATATTTTTCATGTTCTTCCATACTAAGCTATACGAGTGGATCACGAAGCTAGCAGATAGCCAAGGAAGGTGGAAACTTGACGATTCTATTGTGTGGACCCCAGAGCTAGTGCAAAGGTTGGAAGCATCAGAGGATAAGATTGTGCGTGTTGTTGATCATTGGCTCGATCACATTATAGGAGGATTTGTTACTGAGTTCGCGGTTGACACCTTAGTTAGCTACAGAAATGCAGAGTAATGCTTTCTCAAAGGACCATGAGGTAAGTACGTAAAGTCTTTGAATACTTGGATTAAAATTATATTGTGCGAAAAGAAGGTTATGGAATTACCTTGATGTTTAGGGCTACGTGAGGTGGAAAGGTTTACAGGAACGAAGGAAATAAGGATACAAAAAATAGCCCCTTGATTTCACCTCCGCGAGGGGATGAGGAAAAGGTTGCGAAGGTCTCTCCGCGAAGTGCTATTCATCTAATAAGACAAAGTATTCCGTGAATACCACCTTCACCCACACCACCACTGGTGTTGGGCATGGAATCCCCCCATAGCATGGTTTGGGGCTCAAAGCCCAAGTTTTGATTAATATTGTTGTAAAGACTCCGCGAATTGCGGGTGCGGAGTGTGAATTGTATGTTAGAGTCATAGGGTTATTCGCCTTAAGTTTTGAATGAAGTTTCGGCCTACCCATGGTCCACGGAACATGGGATTGTATACATAGAGCGAGGCTCTAAGTTGTAAAGAAAAAAGGAATAAATCAATGGAATCTGATAGATAGGATAAGATAGCGACAATAGAGTAAGAGTCTAAGTATCTTCGGTCGTAGTAGCAGGAAGAGGCTCTGCAGCTGAGTGTGCAGAGGCCTAGTAGAGTCTGCAGTTGAGTGCGCAGACCCCTGCAGCTAAGTGCATAGGGCGGAGTTGAGTTTGTAACCAAGAAAGAAAAATAATAAAGAGAAGTTTTATCTGAATTCCATGTATCTGTTCTTGCGTTATTAACTGTTTGATATCATTCGCAATTATACTATTTATTTACTGCATGCTTTTGTATTAATGATGAACATTGTTAAGTATAAAAGAAAGCATATAGATAAGCTAAGTTAATCAACTAATATCAGGTTACTAGTAAGGAATTGGGTAATAACACTGTTCGGCTCCCGAGTAGGGCTACGCGAAGGCAAGGTCGAACCGCGCACCACTTGGAACCCATTAGACATCCCCAGGGTGCATAAACCTGGTTCTAGCACCCTCCCATACTACTTCGGGTGAGACCTCATTCCGCGCTCCACAGATTATTGCTGAAAGGGCCAATAGTACCGGGATTTGTTTGGCTAAATCATTTCTGAACCTGGGTTAGGCCCCAACAAGCCAACCATAGAAAATTTTAGGGGTGAATGTTCGCCCTTTGGCAAAATTAAGGGGTTTTAAATTTTTAGTGGGCGAATATTTTGTATCATAGTAAATTTTTACAAATCACCTAAAATAGCCCACCTTATTTTAAGGGAGAGGGTAAAAAAGATAAATTTAGCCCTTGAAATTATGAGTTACAACCTTCCATTCGCACATTTTCAAGAATCGGTTTTATTTAAGTGAATCCTATGGGCCAAATGCCATATTAATAAAAGAGGTATGGTAAATTAATAAAAATATAAATAAATGAGAGATATGGTAAATAAATAAAACATTTTTTATATTTATTCCATAAGTCACCTTATATACATGCAAGGGTGTAAACAAATAAACATATAAATAAAGTGGAGGTATGGTAAATAAATAAAACCTCTTTTTATACTTACTCAAAAGTATGGTAAATAAATTAAAATATAAATAAACTAGATGTATGGTAAATAAATAAAACCTCTTTTTATATTTAGTCTGTAACCCTCTTTCTATTTATGAAGGCTCAAAAAATAGGTTTTATTTAAGTGAATACTATAGGAAAAATACCATATTTGTAAAAGAGGTATGGTAAATTAATAAAAATATAAATAAGCGAGAGGTATGGTAAACAAATAAAACATTTTTTTTATGTTGACTCCATAAGTCACCTTGTATTTATGAATGGTATGGTAAATTAATAAAAATATAAATAAACGAGATGTGTGGTAAACAAATAAAACATTTTTTTTATTTTTTTATATTAATACCATGCAAAAAAACATTATTAACCCTAATATTAGTATTAATAAA
>APFE030799007.1:135511-213561 GCA_000404065.3 Pinus taeda
CAATTATTTTCTTTTTCAAACCCAAAACATATACGCTACTTCAGTTAGAGAAAAATGCATATATATGCAACTACAGATAAGGAAACCTGTGTATACCATACAGACTTATAATTTAAAATATTCTACAGATGTTGAACATTAATCTGTGCATTAGGATCATATAAACAGTAACTAGGAACAGAAAAATAGTGCAGAAGACAATCACACACAAGAACACAAGATATAAGGTGGAAACCCAATGTGGGTGAAAACCACCTGCTGCAATATGTCTCTATCTTTTCAATTAGAAACTTCTTTTTATAATGATTCTGTACTGGTGCAGTCCTTTACCAGTACATAAGCTACTACCTGCAGAAAGCTACAACCCTCTCTCATTTTCCAGCTTCTCCTAGAAGGGAGCTACAACCCCTTAGTTCTTGTACTAGTTGAGATACTAGTACGCAGGCTGCTACCTGCAGAAGACTACGACCTTCTCTTCCTGCCAGGGACCATGTTTCATAAATTTTCAGACTGGATCCACAAATAACATCAATCAAACACCAATAATTTCTGCATCAACCAATCACCTTTTCACCAATCAAAACTGAATCAAAATAAACACTTCTCTGATGACTGTACCTAGATCATAATAACAGTAATCACACCCCACTTCTGAACCCAGAACACTATAGCAATAAACAGAAGCAGCTAGAACATTAATCAAGAGATGTACGCTACTTCACTATTCAGAAACCTGCGTACAGATCTATAAATTCATTCTTTCAAACATTCAGATATTAGTTAACCCAGATTATCAGGTTTATAGATCAAGCGTGTGCCACATATCACAGATCAAAATCATATAGAGATACCACTATTCCAGCCTTAAGATTTTGACCCATCAATAGAACTTATTCTTCTCCTTGCACTCAAGTTCCTTCTTCATTCATATCCAAATATGCACGATAACCCAATCACAGTATTCCAGATCTAGCACTTTATCAGTTATTCAATCATTCAGAAGATGCCTTGCCAAATGATCTCCTTCCTCTTTTATAGCCTTAGGCCTTTAATAATACCATGGACCCAATACTTGGGATCAACACTTTTGGATGCAATACCACGAACCAAAACCATAGGATCAAAAACTGTCGGACTAATACCATGAACCAACCATAAGATTTCCCATGTGCGTGCGCTTTTCTCTACATGAAAGTGCATGAACTTTTCTCTACATGAAATGAACTTTTCTCTGCATGAAAGTGCGTGAACTTTTCTCTTCATGAAAGGAACTTTTCTCTGCATGAAAGTGCATGAACTTTTCTCTGCGTGAAAGTAACTTTTCTCTGCATGAAAGTGCGTGAAATTTTCTCTGCATGAAAGTGCGTGAACTTTTCTCTTCATGAAAGGAACTTTTTTCTGCATGAAAGTGTGTGAAATTTTCTTTGCGTGAAAGTCCGTGAACTAGAAAATAACTTTGTTGCACTATAATTTATCATCCGAGATGAGTGGGTTGCCATCAAGTACAACATATGTATCATAACGCCAACATTAAGTGCCTACCGCCCACTCCATTTGGCCTCAACTCAGACATCCCGTCATGAACAGTGACACCAATGGTCACTTCCCAGCCCACCCGCGAGGCAACACATCTCTCCATGCATGGGCGTAAACCTTGTAATAGATTGTTCCTGCATGCACCTATCAGAGCGCGCAGCTCCCAGGCAGAATAATTTAGAGTCCCGCGCTCCCTTTTAGCTACCTAGAGTGCTAAGAATGTTCTTCCTACGGCTAGTCAGGTGGTCGCACCACCTATGCGAGGCTCCATCTCGCCCTCCAGTATAGTCCGCAGAAAATCCTCATCTACCATCGCGGTGATTGGCGCCACACACTCTACTATTTGTAGTGCGCTCCCCTAGTTACTGTGTTTGGTGATATGTGGTCCTAGCCATGACATCAGACTAATTAATTCTTGGCGATGGTCTTCTAATTCATTAGTGTGATCATCCGCACTTTGCCTTGTCATCCTTGGTTTATCAATGAGACATGCTCCCTTGATCTCGTTTTCCAACCTCTTGACAATGGTTTTCTTCCTTAGCCATACCCGGTCCTTTTCAAGTTCGCAAAGTCTAAGGTTCCCTTGCCGAATGGCTTCTTGAAGTCTTATGTGTTCTACTTTGCGTAGCTATGTGATTTCTTCATCCTGGGCTTCGCACACTGTCGCAATTGCGAGTGCTATTACGTGTGGAATCATCTTTGCATGCTCCTCAGAGATTATGGTCCCTACTTCATTCTGCAACCTTGGAATTGTTTTCGTGGTCAAGGTTTTGCACATGGTCCTATAGGCCCATCAAATCACTGGTATGCGCAAGTCCCAGTCAGTGCGTTTCACCTAGTGAACCTTATTCAGCACTTCACACACCCTGTCGAATACTTCTCCGTGGATAATATTTGGTGCACTTTGCCTTTCCTTCCACTGCGTTTTGTTCTGATTCTCTATTCTAGAAGTGGTGTGCACTTGTGTGGCCTGTATGTGATATGTCTGTACCCATCAAGAAAGGTGGGCGTGCAAGTTGTTTTGTTCCTCATAACTAACTCTCATCCATAGCTAGGGTTTTTTAAATCGTAGGTGCATCATTCTTCTACATCTGCGCCAGTCCTCAAAACTTCTATGATGTGTACCCCACCACCTTGTGGGCATCGCGTGCAGTGCCCATTTTCCGAGCATCGAATCGATGTCATTCTGGCACTGCACTTTCAAATTTGTCCAGGAATTCATCCACCATTTTCAACCCATTATACATAGGTAAATCCCTTACCTATATTGTCACGCAGCTCAGTGATCTAACCTTCATGTTGCAATTAAGCGTGGTTACCTTGTGTAACTAGTTCTGCCATCATTCTGCTTCCTCATCCAAATCTGATGTGTAGGAGCTTTCATGCTCCCACGAAACCCGATTATCCGCTATAGGATTCACCCAATCCTGTTCTTGAGCGGTTATTTTGTAGATACAGTCTAGCTCGTCGTTACTCTTGTCATCGCGCACTGGCTCTGTGTAGCGCATTCCTTCTACAGGTTCTAAAAGAACCACTATCCGTAGTGACTTTTTCTCAAAAATCATTTTGCGCTTCTTCAGGTTTATTACTCTGTTCATATCGGTGGCCCAGTGTATTCCTAGTAGTGTAGGATAAGGATTGTTGTCATTGACAATCTCTATCACTTCAAAATCTGCCAGCATGCTCACACCTTCAATATCCACCGTTACTCCTTGCGATCTTCCCATGGGTAAGATCTTCTGCTGGTTCACCATTCATAATTGGATAGGACCATTGTAGTGTGGGTTTTCCCATGCGTTCCCATGTTTGTTTTGGCAGTACATTCACATCCGATCCTAGATCCAGAATTACCTGATCCATTTCATACTCTCCAATTTGCGCAGTCAATTTCATTTCACTTCCTTTGTGCAATGCATGCTTTCCAAGTTTCTAGACCACGCACGGTTCTCCTGACCCCGTGCACCTAGTGATAAGTTCCTGTAGTACTTTTACAGCCTTGATGTCGTGTAATAGTTTCATGCATGTCTCTAGAAAGGTAGTGAGCATTGAAGGATCCATCTCTAGCTCTAGTTGATCCTTACTACCTGAAGTGGAGGCCTCCGTGAAGCTCTTCTTAGCTTCCATGAATGTCTCCTTCACACGCTCCAAATCAAATTAAGGTTCCTTTGTAGGAGCCTTGCAAACCCACGCACTTTCTTCTGATTTATTACCTTTGTCATCTCCTATTATGATACCGCTTTTGAGCACTATGTTTACATTCAGGTCCTCTTCGTGGGCTCGGACCTCATCATTTGCAAATTCTGAGTTGGGGGAGGCTGGAGTACCCCTTTTCCACGTAGCCTCACTATCAATGCAAGGCAGTCTTTTGCCTCATGATCAAACTGAGTACAGTACAAACATGATGTTCTCATCAGATTCGTACAATCACAGGCATAGTGTCCTGCCCCTCCACAATTGTAACAAATTAGTTGTCCACGACCCCTTCCTGGTCCCATTCCACCTCGACCTCATCCACGCCCCTGAAATCTAGTGTGTGCCATTCTTGCATTTGGATTGAGGGCTCGCATTTCAGTATGTAACCTATAGGTAGGAGTCTGATCCACCATTAGTTCATAGCTTCTGCAGGTGCATTCATCATGGCCTACCGATCTGCAGAAATTACAAAACAGTTGCTAGGATGTCTGCGTATATTTCTGCAATAGATGACAATTATCTGTAGTGTGTTTTCCTCCTATTTGGCAGATCATGCACCATAGTGCAGGTGTCACACTCGGTCCCGCTTTTGCCTCAGGTCTTAATGGCATCGACCCTCCTCCCTCCAAGTAATTCGCAAAGACTGGACAATGGTCCTTGTCATGCCCCCAACCTTTACATTTTATGCACCCCACCTCCTCACGTGCTTCTGGCCAAGGTGTCCTGTCTTGTTTCAAACTCTGCATTTCCAAGCACAAATTTTACAGTTGTGCATGGATTTGTTGGACTCCCATACTAGGATCTTGTATATGGGTCTCATGCAATCTCATTTCCATCTCCAAAGCTTCGGCCTGGGTGGAAAGCTTTTGTTGTGACAACGCCATCTGTAAATGCGGTGTTAATGATGCTACAAACCATGCATGGTGTTGTCCATCCATCAAAGTCATGTTGGCTTCACGAATCATACTCTTCAGTCTCTAGTCCAGATCCAAGGGGTCTCGCCCAGGATCTCCTTAAACCCGATAATTGATTGTGTCTCTGACTTTGGCCTGCTAAATTCCCTATTCAGCACGGTCTAGATTTCTGTGGTTCCTGCATTTGGATGGTCATTAGAATGCTTAATGTACCATGTTAATGCGTGATCCTGCAACACGCTTACCAGTGTAGCCTTCTTTATATTGTCATCTATGACTACTTGTGCTCCTATTGAAGCCTTGAAAATCGGGTCTACAACAAGGGGGATACCCACCTGGTCCGGATCTTGAAAACAACTCCTTTTCCGTTTGGGATGGTGGGTCCAACTCAGGATAATGGGACCAATTTCCCAATTTGCGTGTGTTGATGAGAATTGATATTTCCTTTTTCTAAAGATTTCTAACTAAAATTCTTTTAATCTAAGTCTAATTTAAAACATGCAATTATATTCTAATGAACATAAATATCTAACTCTAAAACTAACTCGAGATTCAACTTTTCAATTATGCGATCTAAAATAGTTTCTAAAAACAATTGGTAATAAAGGTCATTCAATTGCTACGAGAAAAGAATTCGATAAAAATGAATTGTTTCATGTAAGAAGTTATCCGAAACAATTGTGAGAAGCATATCACCTAATAAGTCATTCATACATTAAGCATAAACAGAATAGTCATCACCGTACAAAAGTTCCAAATGATAACTCAAACATTCAAGCCTTCATATATAAATAACTGAACATAAATATTACTTTGACACATAAGCAAAAATCATTAAGAGATAAAAGTACCATTGATAACAAATTCTACTCATGAGCTTCAGCAATATAGATTTATCTCTTCCTAATTCAATATCTACTAAAAGTAAAAAAGTGCATTTCAGTAGCAGACATTAAACATAGATATCAATAAATCTCATTCTATTCATTCATCAAAACCTCCTTCAAGGGTGCAGAAGTGCATGTTTTGAGGAGACGTTTTTGAAAAATTTCAAGACCCTTCTCTAAATGCATGAGAGGGGTTAAAATACTACTAGTTAAATACTAAAAATAGTTTATTACAAAAATATAGGAGGAGGTTTAAATGACCATCCTCATCTAGGGAAAAAATAAATCAAAACTAAAATTAAAACTGAATCTAGAAATTAACTATCTATGTATCTATTCTTTGAGGTTGCAATCATTCAACATCGGCTTGAGGAGCGTTGGTTGGCTGACCTCCGATTTTAGTTGCCCTAGGAAAACAAAATCGACAAGTGCTAGCACTATATTGTCGGCAGAGTTTGTAAGGCATTTGAGATTCATGCATTGACTGTGCAGTTTAACCAAGTATTGCCAGTAAGTATCCCAATTAAATTTGGTTAACTTGTTGATGGACTCTGCGCTTTCCTCAGCTTTTTGTCTCTAGCTTGTCTATAGTTGCTATGCTTTCAGGGGAAATCCGGGAGCAGTCTCTGATATGAGGTTTGCTCTGTGCAGGTTTTCATTGACACAGTCAATGACATTGTTTGCTACTGTAGCCACTTTTTCTGCTGCCTATTCTACCTTCCTAATCTATGCGTCCCACTTATGAAATAGAATTTATTTGTGGGCTTCATTGATTTTGAGTGTGCCTACTTTCTTTCCTTCTTTTGATTCCTGCCACGCATCGAGCGCCAAATGAAGTCGCTAGGTTTCAGCCAAATCCGCTTACCGCTTAAGGGTGCCCCCGATAAATACTGCGGGTTTAGGAGCATGGGTCCCGCCTTTAGCCTTTAGCACTTTTTCCCCATGGTTTTCCCGGCTTCCATGTGGCCAAGCGCTCCAAGGCTTTCCTTCTCGAGGGGTTTTGCCCAGCGCTAATCACGCATCGGAAACTACCTCCTTTTCTCGATCCGGGCTTCCCTGGCACCAGTTTCGCCTCCTGCATGGTCTCAATGGGCCTTGGTCAGTGCACTTTGCCCTTTTTCAATGGTTCTTCCCTTACCAACCAGTTCTAGGTGCACTCCGCCCAATCTTTATTTTTCTTGGCGAACTTCTCCATGAATTGTTTGTTGTAGCTTGCCTACGGCTCTGGTAGATGATACATAAGCCTCAAATCTTGTGGAGTGAATGACCCAATGAGGTCTTGGCCTCGAGACTTGAATTGTCTATCTGTTATATTAGCACTGTCCAATACCCACTTGACCATGTTTGTGTGTGGAAGAATCGTAGGTCTTGCCGCTATTCGATGTAAGAATGAACATGCAAGTTCAGTTATTGATGCCTCAGACGACCCACATGAGTCTATTGTTGCTTTAACTTCCATGATTCTGAGGTTTCCTTCTTCGAGCAGACTATATATGCCTTCCCAAGTGGTTATGCCAACATCTTTGTTATAGGTGGTGTCTGTGTATAAGGGCGTCATCTCTTTGTCCTCGGCAACCGAAGCTTTTCCTTTCTTTCCCATTACGCTCTAAACATTGTTGCATATATTATTCTACTTTCCGCTCCTGCAAGTTGACAAGTAAGGAAAGAATAATGGTAAGAGATAAGGTGACGGAAAAGCTCTTAATGCCGAAATCATATCAAATATATCACCCTACGTGAAACAACCTTTCGTTCAGATCTAAATTTTATCTCATAAATGACCATCAACTAACCATTAAATTGACATTAATGCCCATAACTTGGCATTGGATTACGAGAAAAACTTTATTGAACGATGAACCCTACAGATCTGCGATAAAGTGATTTTGCGATTTGCTTCACAATATCGCTAATCCATTTCGTTAACAATCATTTATCACCTTATGCGTCTCCGAGATGTGATTTGTGAGATGCCTTATTGCATATCACCGAATTGGTATATTTCATCTTAGGTGATACTTGCGGCATATGAAAGCTACGATGCGCGATGGGTCTTTAAGGTGCGTGATATTGCATCGCGTTTTTGTAATTTTAGAAGTTTGTTTATATGATGTCTTCCATTACCCTTTGCAATGCGATGTTTTATTGTTGAGAGAATTATTTTATTCGGAACTTATCATAAAACTTAAGTTTTTTGGGTTTTGCAGGTGTTCTCCTAAGTTTATGATAGCATGTTTTATTCAAAGGGAAATATAAGTTCTAGTTTTTATTTTTAGAAGGGTCCCCATTTATTTAGCTTTATTACTAAAACTAAATAAAAAGGGAGGTTGTTGCTGGCCACAACAATTGGCGATTCACTAGGAAGAACCAGTTATCTCTGATTATCTTTTGAATTTTCTGAACTTCCAAAACAGAAAAGTTTTCTGGAAAGTCAAACTTTATTATAGAAATATAAAGTGGATCATGCTTTCTGTCGTTAATGGTAGTTTGTTTCTTCTGTGTTAACTCTGATTATTTACTTCCCAAAGCTAGTCATTGTATTTACATCAACCACTACTTGGTTTCAAAAGCTGAAAACAAATGCTTCTCTGTAGATAAATTTTAAGTATGCTCATTTGTCGTAGGTAGAGCCTCTGCTACCAGCAGGAATTCATAGCCTCGACAGGGTTACCTATTACCTAGCAATGATCCTGTATCCTACTTGGAGAATTATACAATTTTCAAAGAGAAATCCATATCCACACTTATTTCTTTTGTTTTCTTTAATTCTTAAAGAACAATGTCTTGGTTTGGTAGCCAAATTATGACAGTGCCATTCACTTGATTTATATATTTTTTGAACAAGCTGGCTCATGATGAGACCCCTTGTCTTTTGATTGCAACAATCTTGAGTCATTGCCTTGCTTTGGTATGCAGTTTTGATAATGTCAGAAAATCATAATATATATGATCATGATAAGTCGGCTCGTGATGAGACCTCTTATTCTTTAATTTTATAGTGTGTCATTGGATTACTCCTTGAAACTTGTAATTCCCTAGGTGGGGAGGAAGTCATTGGTTCCTTAAGAATAGCTCCGGACGACAATTATAGAGTTTTTGGAAACAACTTTTGCCTGTATCTTTCAATAATAATGATCGATTTTCCAAATCAGTTCTTTTTATACAAGCGAAAAAGCAAAACCTAAAAGAAACGCTAATATTTTTGGTGAATTCCCAAGGTAACCATTTACAACCTATTTTATTATCAAAATAAAGCTATAAACAATAGTTTACAAAAATAGAAGAGGTCATCATTTATGGAACGTATTTTTTAAGGATTTGCCCCTTAACAGGTAAAGATTCTCTTTTCCCTGCTAAATCTTGCAACATGAAAGTGGAAGGACCTATGATTTCAATAATTTGGAATGGGCCAAGCCACATTCGTTGGAATTTAGAATGTTTGCCTTTTTCTTCGTGAGCCTTATCCCATTTCAAAACTAAATCTCCAATTTGAAAATCCTTCCCAGATGCCATGTTTGAATCGAAGGAAGCCTTCACTAATGCTTGATGATGAGCATGTGTGATTTTTGCCTGTTCTCGTTGCTCTTCTAGCTTAAGGATTTGCAATTGTCTTAGTTGTAAAGATGAAGTTGGTGTTTCGTAAATAAATTGAACTAAGGCCAAAGAAGGAATTTCTAGATGAGTTGGGAGAACTACTTCTTTCCCATAAACTAAATTAAAGGGAGAAGTGCCAATGGAGGCTTTCTGCGTTATTCGGTCTACCCACAGAGCATACATCAAAGACGTGTGCCAATTTTTATGATTCTGATTAAGTTTTTATTTGTCGATTCAGCCAACCCATTCCCTTGTGGGTAATCATTGGCAGAATATTCAAGCTTAAAACCTCTTTTAAGTGCAAATTCAGTCATAGCATTTCCAGAAAAATATGATGCATTATCAAACATTAAAGAAGAGGGTAAACCAAACCTAGTCATTATGAACTGATCTATGAAATCAATGATGTGTTCAGCATTGGTTGTCTTGAGAGGAACTGCTTCTACCCATTTAGTAAAATAGTCTGTAGCTGTAAGGATATACCTATTCTGTTTAGAAGAGTGAGGAATGATCTCACCTATTATATCTAATCCCCATTGATCAAATGGTTGATCGATATTGACTGGTTGCAAAGGCAATGATGGTTTCCTTTGTCTCCTAGTAGCAGTTTGACAAATTTAACATTTCCTTACATAGCTATGCGCATCTTTAAATAGTGTAGGCCAATAATATCCTGCGTGCAAAATTTGATGTGTTGTAGCATCTCCTGCATAATGTCCACCTTCTGGTCCATCATGGAGTTCCTGCAACACCTTTTCAACTTCAGATTTCTCAAGACATTGAAGGAGAACAAAATCATAATTCATCCTAAAAAGTACATCATTTACGAGTTGATACTGCTTAGCCTTTAATCTTAGAGCTATTTTCTTTGTATAATCCAGATTTGTAGCATATCCGTTCTTTAGATAAAATATGATATCAACATATTTTGATTCAATATTGTTTAAGCTTACCTCATACATGTGTACCTGTTGATTTGGAGATGATATTTCGGAAATAAGTGAAGCTCCAGCCAACATCTTGCAAAAGCCTTGACCTTTTACAATATTCGCTGGCTTGATCTTAGCGTCGTATTCTTGTAAGGTAGTGACCCAAATTGCTCTTTTTTCACCCACATCTTTCTGTATTAAGAGATTTCTTACCGCTGGAAATCACACTATGATCTTTGTATGGGTTTTAAGAAGAAAGGGTCTAAAATGCTTGATCGCTTTGAAAATAGCATTAGCTTGTTTCTCAACGTCAGAATAATTTAATTTAGCCCCTTGCAAATTTGAACTAAAAAAGGAAATTGGAGCTTCTGCCTTGTCTTGATTGGCTTGAGTGAGTATTGCAGCATATGATTTATCATAAGAAAATGTATACAAAATAAAAGGATCGGAAAAATTTGGAGTCGCTAAGGGTGGGGCATTAATAGTCGCTTGCTTGATCAGATTGAACGCTTCATATTCCTCTTGGCCCCATTTGAAGAGTGAATTCTTCTTTATCATTGTTTGTAATGGTGACACAATCCTTGAGAAGTCTAGAACAAATCGTTTGACAAAATTAATCTAGCCAAGGAAGGATTGCATGGCTTTCTTATTATGTGGTAAGGATATTTCAGAAATCTCCTTAATTCTATCGGGATCAATATGGATTCCAGATTTTGACACTATAAATCCAAGAAGCTTTCCTTCACTTAATGCAAAAAAGGACTTTTTCGGGTTAAGTGAAATCCCATACCTTTGGCAACGTTGGAAGATCGGTTTTAAGTCTCTAAGGTGATTACCACATTCTTTAGAATATATTGTTATGTCATCCAAGTAAATCACCACTAATTTGTTCACTAATCCCTTAAATGTGATGTCCATGGCCCTTTGAAATGTGGCGCCAACATTTATAAGACCAAACGACATATTTTGATATGCGTAAGTACCCCATTTGGTTCTGAATGTGGTTTTTAGCTGATCGTCAGGATGGACAAAAACCTGGTTCTAGCCAGAGAAACCATCTAAAAAGGACATTAATTATGATCCTGCAACTGCTTGCAATATTTGTTCCATAGGAGGCAAGGGAAAATTATCCTGTGGCAAGCTTTATTAAGATTTTGAAAGTCAATACAAATTCTAATATCTCCATTTTTCTTTCTGACAGGAACCAAGTTGGAAACCCATCTAGAATGTCGAACGGGAAAAATAATTTTGGCTTTGAATAATTTATTGAGCTCGAACTTAATCTGAATTTCTAGATTAGGATGAATCTTCCTTAGCTTTTGCTAGACAGGTTTTTCATCAGCTATCATTGGGATAGTATGCTGGATGATTGAAGTGTCGTAAGTCTTAAGGTCATCGTAGTTCCAGGCAAAGACACTTTTGTATTGTTTCAGGAGACGAATAAAGGCTAATTTTTCTTCAGGGGCTAGGCCAAGACCTAGGTTGATATTCTGTGGCTTGGTATCCATTCCTAGATTTACTAATTCATAGTTCAGAGTTGAACTCTGAAGTTTTGAATTGGTAGATCTCTTAAATTGGTATTTCAAATCATATAGGTCTTCCAACTTGACTACAGATTTTGGTATGGCATTATTAGTGCTTCCTTGTTGTAACTGCTTATCATGTTGGTCCTAATCAATTATCTGATTAGTGTAAGATCCTTCCGATGTTAGGAAACTTACAATATCAAGATCATCATTGAAAATTCTCCAATTTGTAACATTATAAGGGATGGAGGGCCTAAAGATCAATTCAATTGAGAATCTGTCTGGGCTATAGTCTTCTGAGGGAATAAGCTTGGAGGCTACATTAGCCAGGAGGTCAGCATTAGCATTTTGGAGTCTAGGAATAGGTGAAATATTAAATGCTATAAAATGTGCAGTCGGATCTTGTACTAAGGATTGATAATGCTTTAAATGACCTAATAGACAATGTATAGTATTTCATACCTATTTAATAACAATCTCAGAGTCTCCGAAGACTTGTAGATACTTGATATCTAATCCGATTGCCTTATATAGTTCTTGGACTAAAGCTTCGTATTCTACAATGCTGTTTGTGCAATCGAACTCGATTCTACATGTTAGAATAGTTTTGTTTCCCTATGGACTAACTAATAGACATCCTGCTTCTGCTCCATCATTGGACTTGGAACCATGAAAAAATAATTTCCAAAATAAAGATTTATTTATAAGACTATCTATAAAATTGACACATTTAGAACTATCTGTTTGAGAAAAGTTTTCTACTTGAGACAGAACAAAATGTTATAAATAAGGTGAAGTATGAGCATTAAAATTTCCTAAGAAGAGTCAACAGAATAGTTTCCAATTATATTTTTGTTGTATGCTACAGGTTCATTTTCTCCTTCCAATTTTGTCACTATGTATTTTTGGTGTCTTTCTCTCTCAACCTTTATCTAATTGGGTTTACCATTGTAAGGTAGCTACATATGTGATCAATCGGTCGCAAAGTATATATGAAGCTTTTCAGACCAATCCCTACTAAGAATTAAGCCATAAAATTTTAGAATGTCTGCAACTAGAATATCAATGACTTGACATACCTTTGGATTAGATGACAACCTTATGGTAACTTGATTTAGTTCACCAATTACTTCAACCTGCGATCGGTCCAGCTGAACTATGCGTACTGCAGATTTTTGAGGTTGGACATTTAAATTTGCACATATTGTTTTAGGTAAGATATTAGATGAAGCTCCTGAATCTACCAAACAATTATGCAAGTTTTTATTGAAAATTTCGTAAGTAAGAAGGAATGGGGGAGTATGGGATTTTGACCTACCTCCAATTAAAGCGATATCATTCGGATCAAATTTATTTGCCATATTAGTTGGAGGTCTTCCCATTTCATGAGAAGCTTACGAGATTATAGCGGCGGGAAGAGGTGCAACGGGAATTGCATGTAACTCTTTCAAAAGTAGCTTTTGTTGATGTTTCAATTTTCTCAATTCGTGAAAAGTAATGTTACCCTAGTCTTCTTCATGTCTTCAATGATATTATACTCCATCTCATCAGAAACAATTATTGTTTTAGATGGAGTTGAGGGATCCGATTAGACTAGGCTTGTTTGAGTCACTTTTGGTGATGATTTCTTACCTGTGACTTTATCTTTCGATGTCGAGCTTGTGCTCTTCAGTTTAGGACTAGGTTGCGGAGGATCGAGTTGATTTCTACTTCTAGTACTAATTGGTGATGCCTCTTGATCCTCTTCGTCTGGAAGGATGAAGTCCCACATTCCCTGTACTTCTAAAACTTCATCTTCATCAGTAGGTTCCTCGTTAGAAACTTCCTCTTCTTCTCCTTCTGATTCTGCATTTGTTATAGCATTGGGCGGCTTTGAATCAGTTGAAGGATTTTTTCTATAAGGCTTGTAGGGCTTTTTAGAAGAAGTCTCTGCTACTTGTCTCTTAATGTCAACCATTTCATTAGACATGGTTTTCAAGACTTTCTGTAATCCTTCTAAATCAAATGGGTCTTTTGATTGCTTTTCTTGGGATCATCTCTAAAAGTAACCTTCTTAGATTTTTTTTCATCGATAGCGTTTTTCTTTTCTAAAGCTAAGATACGTTTCTCTACCGCTATCGCTTCCTTCATGTTTTCAGCCAATGTTGTCTTTGCAGCCTTGCCAACAAAGATAGATATGTTCGATGGTAAAGCAGATATGCACCATTCACTTCTAACTTATTCACTAGGCTTGGAAGCAATCATAATTTTATTCAAAATCTTGTTGAAACATGAGTTAAAATCTTTGTTAGGTTCTCTTGATTCAGCCTTTAGATTCGATATATCGTTGATCAGTGTTGTTGTAGATCTATCATCGCTGAACTTAGTCATAATTTCTCTTGGAAAATGCCCCAACTAGTGATGGATCCTTATGGTAACAAAAAATACCAGGATCCGGTTGCTCCTTGTAAGGTATAAGGAAAGAGCCAAACAACAACATCTTCATTAGTAACACCATTTAAATTTATTGACAACATAAAGTTGTTTATGTGTTCTTCTGCTAGCATTCCTGCTTCAGGATTAAACTTGGGCAGCCATTTTTCAGGATGGGCCAGTATTTGACTCAAGAGTGTAGGCATTAAGACTGCCCTTGGGTTATTCCATGGGGTTTGGGCCATCATTGAACTACTAATAGAGGAAAGCGCAGAAGAAGTCCCTTGTGGAAGGGATGAGGATGTTAAAGTTCCAGTGGTCTGATGGACAACAATTTGAAGTGGGGGGGTGGACAGTTGACTTTGCAATGGGGAAGTTGGAATGGATATTGATGATGAAAGAGTCTCACTTTTAGACCCTTAAGGTGACTTCCTTGCTCTTTTCATTTTAGCTAGAGGTAATTCAGTTGGTTCGATACCAAACTTTTCACTCTGCAATCTGGTAAAAGGATGAGAAGGATTGTATTGTGAAGTCACACTACCTTGAGATATTTCAGACTTTTTTGGTGATATGGAAAATCCTTGAAGTTTATGAATCAAAGACTCAACTTCAGGAGGTTCAATAGTAGATTTGTCTAAAATGTTTGGGTTTGTGGCAGTGGTTGTTGTTTTCTCAACTTCTTTCTTAGGATTTAAAGATTCAGAATGCGATGGAGAAGTTGGGGGAGATGTTGAGGGCGATTTACCTCAGAATGGTATTTAGATTTGGATTTACCAGCCATTCAAAATTCATACCCTCCTTCTAGTGCCAAATATGTTGAAGCCCCAAAAATCGGGTCTACAAAAAGGGGGATACCCACCCCGTCTGGACCTTGAAAGCAACTCCTTTTTGTTTTGGGATGGTGGGTCTGACTAGGGATAATGGGACCAGTTTCCCAATTTGTGTGTGTTGATGAGAATTGATATTTCCTTTTTCTAAAGATTTCTAAGTAAAATGCTTTTAATCTAAGTCTAATTTAAAACATGCAATTATATTCTAATGAACATAAATATCTAACTCTAAAACTAACTCGGGATTCAACTTTTCAGTTATGCGATCTAAAATAGTTTCTAACAGCAATTGGTAATAAAGATCATTCAATTTCTACGAGAAAAGAATTCGATAAAAATGACTTGTTTCGTATAAGAAGTTAGCTGAAAAAATTGTGAGAAGCATATCGCATAATAAGTCATTCATACATTAAACATAAACAAAATAGTCATCACCATACAAAAGTGCCAAATGATAACTCAAACATTCAAGCCTTCATATATAAATAACTGAACATAAATATTACTTTGACACATAAGCAAAAATCATTAAGAGATAAAAGTACCATTGATAACAAGTTCTACTCATGAGCTTCAACAATATAGATTTATCTCTTCCTAATTCAATATATAATAAGAGTACAAAAGTGCATTTCAGTAGCAGACATTAAACACAGATATTAATAAATCTCATTCCATTCATTCATCAAAACCTCCTCCGAGGGTGCAGAAGTGCATGTTCTGAGGAAACGTTTTTGAAAAATTTCAGGACCCTTCTCTAAATGCATGAGAGGGGTTAAAATACTACTACCTAAATACTAAAAATAGTTTATTACAAAAATATAGGAGGAGGTTTAAATGACCATTCTCATCTAAGGAAAAAATAAATCAAAACTAAAACTAAAAATGAATCTGGAAATTAACTATCTATGTATCTGTTCTTTGAGGTTGCAAGAATTCAACATCGGCTTGAGGAGTGTTGGTTGGCCGACCTCCGATTTTAGTTGCCCTAGAAAACAGAATCGGCAAGTGTCGGCGCTATCTTGTTGGCAGAGTTTGTAAGGCATTTGAGAGTCATGCATTGACTATGTGGTTTAACCAAGTACTACCAGTAAGTATCCCAATTCAAATTGGTTAACTTCTTGATGGACTCTGCCCTTTCCTCAGCTTTTTGTCTCCATCTTGTCTACAGTTGCTGTGCTTTCGGGAGAAATCCGGGAGCAGTCCCTGATATGAGGTTTGCTCTGTGTAGGTTTTTATTGACACAGTCAATGACATTGTTTGCTATTGTAGCCGCTTCTTCTGTTGCCTATTCTGCCTTCCTAATTTGTGTGTCCCACTTATGAAACAACATTTCTTTGTGGGCTTCATTGATTCTGAGCGCGCCTGCTTTCTTTCCTTCTTCTGATTCCTGCCACGTGTTGGGCGCCGAAAGAAATCACTAGGTTTCAGCTAAATCCCCTTACCGCCTAAGGGTGCCCCCAATAAATACCACCGGTTTATGAGCGCGGGTCCTGCCTTTAGCCTTTAGCGCTTTTTCCCCACAGTTTTCCTGGCTTCCATGCGATCGAGCACTCTGAGGCTTTCCTTCTCGAGGGGTTTTTCCTGGCGCTAATCGTGCATTGAAAATTGCCTCCTTTTCCCAATCCAGGCTTCCCTGGTGCTAGTTTCGCCTCCTGCGTGGTCTCGATGGGCCTCGGTCAATGCGCTTTGCCATTTTTCAACGGTTCTTCCCTTACCAACCAGTTCTGGCTGCACTCTTCCCAATCTTCGTTTTTCTTGGTGAACTTCTCCACGAACTATTTGTTGTAGCTTGTTTGTGGCTCTGGTAGATGATACATAAGCCTCAAATCTTGTGGAGTGAACGACCCAATGAGGTCTTGGCCTCAAGACTTGAATTGTCTGTCTGTTATCTAAGCATTGTCCAATACCCACTTGACCATGTTTGTGTATGGAAGAATCTTAGGTCTTGCTGCTATTCGGTGTAAGAATGAACATGCAAGTTTAGTGATTGATGCCTCAGATGACCTGTGTGAGTCTGTTGTTGCTTTAAATTCCATGACTTTGGGGTTTCCTTCTTCGAGCAGACTGTACATGCCTTCCCAAGTGGTTGTGTCGGCATCTCTGTTACAAGTGGTGTCTGTGTATAAGGGCGTCATCTCTTTGTCCTTAGCAACCGAAACTTTTCCTTTCTTTCCCATTACGCTCTGAACATTGTTGCGTATATTATTCTGCTTTCTGCTCTTGCAAGTTTACAAGTAAGGAAAGAATAATGGTAAGAGATAAGGTGACGAGAAAGCTCTTAATGCCAAATTCATATCAAATATATCACCCTGCGCGAAACAACCTTTCGTTCAGATCTAAATCTTATCTCATAAATGACCATCAACTAACCATTAAATTGAAATTAACTCCCATAACTTGGTATTAGATTACGAGAAAAACTTTATTAAACGATGAGCCCTACAGATTTGCGATAAAGCGATTTTGCAATTTGCTTCGCAATATCGCAGATTGCAATATCACTAATCCATTTCGTTAACAATGATTTATCACCTAATGCGTCTACGAGATGTGATTTTCCATATGCCTTATCGCATATCACCGAATCGGGACATTTCATCTTAGGTGATACTTGTGGCATATGAAAGTTGCAATGCACAATGGGTCTTTAAGGCACGCGATCTTGCATCGTGTTTTTGCAATTCAGAAGTTTGTTTATATGATGTCTTCCATTACCCTTTGCGATGTGATGTTTTATTGTTAAGAGAATGATTTTATTCGGAACTTATCATAAAAAATAAGTTTTTTGGGTTTTGTGGGTGTTCTCCTAAGTTTATGATAACATGTTTTATTCAAAGGGAAATATAAGTTCTAGTTTTTATTTTTTGAACGGTCCCCATTTATTAGCTTTATTAATAAAACTAAATAAAAAGGGGGGTTTTTGTTGGCCACAATAGCTCCCCATACTGCCCTTACCACAAACCAGAATTAGTCCAAATCTTCATTCCCTACTCCTGTGAATACCGACAGTTTGATCGCACTCGCCATACTGAACTATGGTGGTGGTGGAAGTGGGGTGGGTGGAGATGGAGGTGAAGATGGTGAGATGAGTGGTAGTGTAGGTGGAGGTGGTAAGTGTGGAATTCACTGCCTTATCATATTGACCGCGCTCCTCGGAGAAACTTTCGCTAGCTCTTCCTCGCTTTCCCGCGAGGGTGAAATTAATGGAATAGTTTCTAATTCTTCGCTACTTCTATTTCTGTAGATCTTCCCACTTTGCATAGTCCCAAACATTAATTTATGTGCATAACCCACTTTTCACACAATAGCATCTTAATCCAAGTGTTCAAATATTTAATATACTTAACTCGCGGTCCTTTGAGGAAGCGTCATTCCGCCTTGCTGTAGTTGATGGTCGTAACTACCGCGAACTTAGTGATAAATTCTCCTATAATTCGATCGAGCCAATGGTCCACAACTCACACGATCTTATCTTCTGATGCTTCTATTCTACGCACTAATTTTGGAGTCCACAAGATTGGTTTGTTGAGCCTACACCTTCCCTCTCTGTCTGCTAGCTTTGCGATCCACTCATACAACTCAGAAGGAAAGGATGCAAAGAAAATTTTGTGGATTTCCGTATATAAGTAGCACTTCAACCACTGTTCCTTAGATACTCACGGATTCCTATTTTCCTGCGCCACAAACTCGTGAATCTTCTTGTCCAACCACCCTTTGATTTCTTTCTTTGTTGGATTCCAATGACGCGACATCAGACATCCCTTATGTAGATCATGGTCCCAACAATGGAACCACTTGTTGGCTTGTAGGGTCCTGACCTAGGTTCAAAGGTGATTTAGCCAAATAAATCCCAGTACTACTGGCCCTTTCGGCAACAGTCCGTTGAGTGCAGACTAAGGTCTCACCCGAAGTAGTATGGGAGGGTGATAGAACCAGGTTTCCACACCCTAGGGATGTTTGATGATTTTCAGTGGTTTGCGGTTTGACCCTGCGCGCACGTCTCTACACACACCTATCAGTACATCACAGCTTGCGATGCTGCCTTTGCGCAACCCTACTCAGGGGTTGATCCACGTTATTACCCGATATTAGTTGATCACTTAGCTTATCTATATGTGTTTAGTTATACTTAACAGTGTTCATCATTCATACAAGTGTGTGTCGTTGGAAATAATACTGAGAGGGGGGTGAATCAGTATTATTAGACCAATAATTTAATTTCCCAAACAAATTTATATACGCTACTTCAGCTAAGTGAACTAGCATGTACACGTGACTGTACTTAAAGCAACTAGCGTATATGTAGAGAACTTTTGATTTAGACAGTTTATCTTGTATTGAACTTTAACCAGTATATCAGATATTTATTAAACAGTGTAGTAAAAGCAGAATAAAACATCACACATAAGCAACGCACATGAACACCAAGATATAAAGTGGAAACCCAATGTGGGTAAAAACCACTTGCTGCTGTCGTCTCTGTCTTCTTTTAATAATAAGAAAATATGTTTACAATCTTGTACTGGTGTAGATTCACACCAATACTTAGGCACCCACCTGCAGAAGGCTACAACCTTCTCTTGTTCTCCAGCTACTACTAGAAGGGAGCTACAACCCCTAGCTCTTGTACTAGCCAATATATTTACTAATACGTAGGTGCCAGCGTACAAAAAACTCCACTCTTCTACGAGGGACCATGTTTCATGAATTTTTAGATTGGATACTCCTAGAACGCAACACCACAATCTGAAGGCCACGTTTCATTCAACTTCATAACTGCAATACAATCATCAAGTACATCTGCATCAACCAATCACTAAAACTCAATCACCATAACCTGCATCTGATCATTCAGAACATTATCACCAGATTACAGTCACTAGAACCCAAAGCAGAATCGAGAGCTCTACAATAGCAAATAGAAAAAACTGAAACATACTTCATAAGGTATACGCTACTTCCATGTGTTGAACCAACATGTATACGCGCTTTTATCAAAGCCAACCAGTGTACACATCCGTAAATATTAATTCATAATTTTGTAGCTATTCCAGACTTCAATTATACCCAGATCATAACATTTACAGAATAACATATGTGCCAGTATTCAGATCTAGACTATACATGATCAAACCATATAATGATAGTTCATTTCAAGCCTTAAGATCTTGATCCATCATTAGGTATTATCCCTCATCAACTGTTAAGGTTAATCCTTGGTTCAGATCAAGCAAAGCACCATAAGCTAATAACCTGCATACTAGATCTCACACTTTATCAAATATTCGATACTTGCACACCTTGGCCTAATGATCTTCTCCTCCTTATATAGTTTTAGGCCTTTCTCAATACCATGGATCAAAACCACTTAGGACCAATACCTTGGACCAAATACCTAGGGTCAATACCTCAGACCAAATACCTTAGAACAATACCATGGATCAAAATACCTTGGACCAAGTACCTCAAACCAAAAACTTAGTTTTCCAACATATGCACTTTTCGTTATGTGAAAGTGCGTGTGTATGTATACACTACTTCTGTTTAGTGAACCTGCGTGTATACGCAGCTTGGTCAAGGTGAACCTGCGTATACCTCTCTTTCTTCATTCTATGTAGTCTGATCTGTAATTCTTTGTTGTTGACATGTTGCACCGTGATCTTTCATCTGAGTGAGTTTCCATCAAGGAAAACACCTGTATCATAATGCCAACAATCTCCCTCTTTGGACTTGATGACAACAACAACACCAAGTTACTCTCCCCCTTTGACATCAAGGGCAAAGGGTGGACCAAGATGATTTCTCCCTTTGACATACATTATGCTGGTCATGCTCCCCCTAAGTACACGCTGAAATCTCTGATTGTGCTTCCCTTTTGTACATGCTGAAATGTACTGAAACCATCCATGCTCTTCCTGAGTACAAGCAGAGTCTGCAAAAAAATATTTTCTAAAAGAATAACATGACTTTGTAACTCAACTATGTGAGGATGACATTCCTATCACCAATGACTCATACATACATCCATCTCCCAACTGAGTGGGGATATACCAAATTTGACTCATCCGCCCAACCAAGTGGGGATATACCAATTGTTTATACATGATAGAAACAAGAAATATTACATCATCTATCCCATGTAAAGTGGGGAGACAAACTACATAATTTGTCTAAGAGGACTCATATCACTTCCTAGACTTTGACATGACTTGAGTAACAATTGGTATAAATATCTGAAGCCATAGCTGGACTCAGCAACCATAATACCAACAATGTTGAATGTAAGTGAAGGCTAATGCTCCCCCTGAACCTGTGCTACCTGTGCATTGTTGACAGGTCAATGATCAAGTCATCTTTGTCAATCAGATAAAATTAATGAACAAAGCATATAGACATTAATTATCAATATCAGTCAAAGCACCCATATCAGATCTTGCACCATTGTTTTTCTTGTCTGAAACACATATACGCTCCTTTACCCATAGAAACTCACGGGTGTATGCGACTATACTTCATGAAACACGCATATGATAGCCTTTTTCTAAAAAAGTTGGATTTAATAGTAGGATGATGCAACAACTACTCCCAGCTTTTGTCTGAGATATTCAAATGTTTCTCTGGGCAGTGGTTTAGTGAATATATCAGCAACCTGTTCTTGGAGGGAACATACTCCAATTTGACCTTTTGTTCAAGCACTTGTTCACGTAGAAAATGGTATTTTATGGTTATGTGCTTAGTCTTAGAGTGCATGAATGGATTCTTTGAAATACTGATGGCACTTGTATTATCACATAGAATGGAGATGGGTGGAGTGCATGTGATCTGAATGTCTTGCAAGTTTTGCATCATCCAAAGTAGTTGTGTGCAGCAAGATGTAGCAACCACATATTATGCTTCAGCTATAGATAGCGCAATTGAAATTTGTTTCTTGCTAAACCAAGACACTAACCTAGAACCCATACAGAATGCACCACCACTAGTGCTTTTTTTGTCATCAACACTTCTTGCCTAATCTGCATCTGTATATGCAAGAAGAGTGAGATATGTATCTCTAGGATACCATAAACCTAAGTTCTGTGTTCCTTGAAGATATTTGAAAATTCTTCTGACTTCTTGAAGGTGTGATTCCTTTGGATTTGTTTGGAAACTTCATGTACCTGTTAGATAAAGCAAACTTCCAATCATGGATCAGTAAGTTGGTTGATGTACTACTGCTGATTCATCATTTGAGCTGAGACTGCATCTTGTTACCATTGGGGTACATACAGGTTTAGAGTCTTCCATGCCATACCTTTTCAAGATCTATTTGAGATATTTGGTTTGTGAAAGAAAAATACCATCTTTCTTTTGTTGAACTTGTAGACCAAGAAAATAGGTAAGTTCACCAAGCAAGGACATTTCAAATTCTTGATGCATTACTGAAGAAAAATTCTGACTCATGGATTCTTCATTTCTAAGAAAAATGATATCATCAACATAAACAACAATAATTAGCAATTTATTAGTGTCAATCTTTGTATATAGATTGTTATCTGCTGAACCTTTTGAAAAACCTTGTTGGTGTAGATATTTGTCAAGATGGTAATACTGAGCCCTTGGAGCCTGTTTCAGACCATAGAGAGCCTTTTTGAGTCTGCATACAAGTTTTGCATCATTTCCAAGAATGAATCCTTCTGGTTTTTCAATATAAACTTCTTCTTCTAAATCTCCATTAAGGAAAGAAGATTTTACATCCATTTGGTATACTTGGAATTTTTGAAAGCTAGAAACAGAAAGAAACATCCTTATGGCTTCAAGTCTAGCAACAGGTACAAAATTTTCTTTAAAACCTATACCTTCTTGTTGAGCATACCCTTTACAAACAAGTCTGGCCTTGTTTCTAATGACTTCTCCATTTTCATTCAGCTTGTTTTTGAATATCCATTTAGTTCCTATAATATTTTTATCATGAGGTTTAGGAACTAATTCCCAAGTATTATTCTTTTCAATTTTCTCAAGTTCTTCATCCATGGCCTTGACCCAACATTCATCTTTGCATGCTTCATTTACATTTTGAGGTTCGGTGGAGGATAGTAATGCTATATAGCTTTAGGTTTCTGTAATAATTCTTCTTGTGTACACCCCTGCCTCTTTTTCCCCTAAAATTTGAGTTTCTGGATGATTCTTCTGAACATACCTGGACATAGTCTTTTCTTCTACCATTATCTCTTCTTTTGGTGCTTCATTGGTTTCTTCTTCAATATTATGTGATTTGATGTGGGAAAATACTCCCCATCTTCTTCATTGTCATAATCTTCTGTTTTTGTTTGTTTTGGATTTTTTATGCTTCATCAACTACAACATCAATGCTTTCAACAATTTTCCCAAGTCTTTTATTATAACATTTATATCCTTTACTTCGGGAAGAGTAAACAAGAAGAATACCTTCATCTGCTCTGGGCTCAAACTTACCAAGTTTTTCATCAGTCCTTTTGATATAACATTTTCTTCCAAAAAATTTAAAGTATTTTACAGTAGGAGTCTTACCATACCAAAGTTCATGTGGAGTTTGAGTGCTATTTACCCAAACATTTGCTTAGTTGAGAATAGTTACGGCAGCGAATGCAGCTTCACCCCAGAAGGTTGCAGGAGTTCCAGATTCATCTAGCATAGCTCAAGCCATTTGTTGAACAGTTCTGTTCATTATTTCTGCCACTCCATTTTGTTGAGGAGTCCTTGCAGTGGATAATTTCCATTTTATTCCATGTTGTTCACAAAAGTCAAAGAATTCATCTGAGGCAAATTCCCCTCCTCGATTAGATCTGAGGCATTTGATTTTTCGATCTGATTCATTTTCAACCAAAGCTTTGAAGGCTTGGAACTTTTCAAATGCTTCATCTTTATGCTTTAGCAGACCTATCCAACACATTCTGGAAAAATCATCAATGAAAAAAATAAAGTATTCTTCTCCATAAGGTGACTTTTTCCTTGATGGTCCACATAAATCAATATGAACAAGTTCAAGAGGCTTACTAGTTGACCCTTCTTTTTCAATGAAGTGAGCTCTGGTTTGCTTACCGAATTGACATGGTTTGCATATTGTATTTTCAAGGATGCTGATATCTGGAAGATCAGGAAAAATCTTGAATCTGCATGCTTTTCTTATTTGAGAAAAGCTTATATGTCCCAATCTTCTATGCCACAGCCAGTTTTCATCATTTTTGCTTAGATAACACTATTGTTGTCCTCCCTTGAGTAGGTATAAGTTGTTTGGAGTTCTTTTACCTTTGATCACGATCTCCCTTGTATCATGTTCACGAACAACACACCCGTTTGATTGAAACACCACTTCATTTCCTTGATCACACATTTGACTGACACTCAATAGGTTATCCTTAAAAATATCTACATACATAACATTTCTAGCTTTAACCTTTTCTTTCAAGAAAATAGATCCTTTACCTTTTATGACAGCAGGAGTGTCATTTCCAAATGAGACATTCTTTTCCTTTTCTAAGGCATTATATGAGTGAAGTTTTTCTTTGTCACTTGTCATGTGTTTTGAGCATCCACTATCAATGTACCACTGATTTTCTTGTCCTTTTGCATACAAGGCTATACCACATCTTTCTGTTTGAGATTATTTCCTTCTCCATATCTTGGGATTTAATGGAGTTTGCTCCTTTTGAGATGATTGCCGAAATTTGCTCCTGCATTCAGATTCTTCATGACTAAAGTTGTTACAGATTGAGCATTCTATTTCATTTTCAAGAAGAGAAAAGTTATTATAGGAACTTTTCTTGACCCCTGTTACATTCCTTTTGATTTCATGCTTCTCTAGTCATGATGGTTTTGTAAGCAACACATTGAGCAGCTTTGTGTCCAAAATTATGACATGAAAAACATTCCCCATTAAAGAAGTTCTTGTGACTATCGAATCTATTGACCTGGTGATTGTAGTTTCTATTGATATTCATCTTTGGAGCAAATTGAGTATGATTTACCTGAGATTGGTTGTGGCTTCTATTCATCCTTGGAATAAATTTAGTCTGATTTACCTAGTGATCTACTTTATGCCTTTCCTGACGATTGTCATACTATTCACTGGTCTTTGCTGCATCAAGATAGCTTTTAGTGGAGGTTGACGGCTTCTATGATTAAGATGCTTCTTCAGTATATCCAAGACCTGTCTCTATCAGAGGAGAACACTACACTTTGATAATTTCATCTAAGGTTTCTTATCCTTTAGCAAATCTAATATTGAGAGATTTCTTTTTCTCAAGATCATTTGTTATACCCACAATTTCACATTCTAGTTTTTCATTGTGTTTTTCTTTTTCAGAAAGTTGGTATGTCAAGGTATCTATAATCATATTTTTTTCTTCTAAATAGGTTTTGAGTTTAGAAATTTCTTCATGAAGGTCGTCTTCTTCTAAATCATCCCAAAAATTATCATCGTCATACGCCATTAGAAGTCTATAGTCATTACTATTTTCATCTTCATCACTATTTGATAAACCATCGCTATCTTCATGAGTATGGTAACTTCTTTTATTTACAACTTGTTTTCTATTCCATTTTGCATATTCCTTCCCTTTTCATATTTATCTTTGTGAGGAAATTTGGAAACATAATGACCGACTCTACCACAAGTAAATCACTTGAAGGGTAGCTTACCTCTAAATCTTCTGG
Organism: Pinus taeda; assembly: GCA_000404065.3. Taxonomy (NCBI): domain Eukaryota; kingdom Viridiplantae; phylum Streptophyta; class Pinopsida; order Pinales; family Pinaceae; genus Pinus; species Pinus taeda. Next base: position 161,007 of record APFE030799007.1, read on the forward strand.
TACCCTGTTGAAGCTTCTTGACAAAGTTTACCTCATCTTCTTCTTCTGAAATATGTCTTGATTCATTGTTTTCTTCCTTTCATTTTTTTGAAGCTTTAAATGCAGCTTCTCTCATATCTAATGGACCTCCTTTTCTCATCTCAAAGGCAGTTAAGATTTCATGAAGCTGTGTCATAGTGATAATCTGCAGATCTTATTTTTCTTCTATGGGAAACACTTTTGATTCAAATTTAGCAGACAAGGATCTCAAAATTTTCTCAACTAAGGTAACTTCCTTTATAGCTTCACCTAGATTCTTCATACAATTAATAATCTCATCTATAAGTAAGAAGTAACTAGCTATACTTTAATCACTATGCATCTTCAGAGTTTCATACTGAATTCTGAGAGTTTGAAGTTTAGCATGTTTCACCTGAGAGTCTCCTTCGTAGCTCAGAAAAATTTTGTCCCATATTTCTTTGGCTGATTTGAGCTGCATGACTTTGACAAACTTTGATTCTGACAGACTTCCCAATAAGGTATTGACAACTCTGGCATTGGTTTCATATTTCTTTTTACCTGTTGTATCTGTAGGAATCGCTGTTGCAAATGTATATCCTCCTTCCACAATTTCCCAGACATCCATTCCAAGTGATTTTAGATAGGTTGTGGTTCTTATTTTCCAATAAAAAAAATTTCTCCCATCAAATATTGGCGGTCTGATGGATCCCATGCTTTCTTTATTACTCGTGATGATGGATCTCCCTTCAAGTGATCAAGCTTCTTCTGAAGGACCTGCTCTGATACCAATTGTTGGAAATAATACTGAGAGGGGGTGAATCAGTATTATCAGATCAATAATTTAATTTCCCAAATAGATTTATATACGCTACTTCAGCTAAGTGAATTAGCATGTACATGTGACTGTACTTAAAGAAACCAACGTATATGCAGAGAACTTTTGATTTAGATAGTTTATCATGTATTGAACTTTAACCAGTACATCAAAGATTTATTAGACAGTGTCATAAAAGCAAAATAAAGCATCACACATAAGAAACACACATGAACACCAAGATATAAGGTGGAAACACAATGTGGGTAAAAACCACCTGCTGTTGTTGTCTTTCTCTTCTTTTAATAATAAGAAAATCTGTTTACAATCTTGTATTGGTGCAGACTCATACCAATACATAGGCAGCTCACCTACAGAAGGCTACAACCTTCTCTCATTGTCTAGCTACTACTAGAAGGGAGATACAACCCCCTAGCTCTTGTACTAGCTAATATTTTTACTAGTACGTAGGTGCCAGCCTACAGAAAGCTCCACTCTTCTACTAGGGACCACTTTTCATGAATTTTCAGACTAGATACTCCTAGAACACAACACCACAATCTGAAGGCCATGTTTCATTCAACATCATAATTGAAATACAATCATCAAGTACATATGCATCAACCAATCACTGAAACTCAATCACCATAACCTGCATCTGATCTTTCAGAACAATGTCACTAGAATACAGTCACTAGAACCCAAAGCAGAACCCAAAACTCTACAATAGCAAATAGAAACAACTAAAACATACTTCATAAGGTATACACTACTTCCATGTGTCGAACCATTGTGTATACGTGCTTTTATCAAAGCCAACCAAAGTACACATCTGCAAATATTAATTCATAATTTTGCAGCTATTCCAGACTTCAGTTATACCCAGATCATAACATTTACAGAATAACACATGCGTCAATAGTCAGATATAGACTATACATGATCAAACCATATAACGATAATTCATTTCAAGCCTTAAGATCTCGATCCATCATTAGATCTTATCCCTCATCAACCTCTAGGGTTCATCCTTGGTTCAGATCAAGCAAATCACCATAAGCCAATAACCTACATACTAGATCTCACACTTCATCAGAATACTTGCACACCTTGGCCTAATGATCTTCTCCTCCTTATATAGTTTTAGTCCTTTCTCAATACCATGGATCAAAACCACTTAAGACCAATATCTTGGACCAAATACCTAGGGTCAATACCTCAGACCAAATACCTTGGACCAATACCATGGATCAAAATACCTTGGACCAATACCATGGATCAAATTACCTTGGACCAAGTACCTCGAACCAAAAACTTAGTTTTCCACATATATGCGCTTTTCCTTCTGTGAAAGTGTGTGTGTACGTATACGCTACTTGTGTTTAGTAAACCTATGTGTATACGCAGCTTGGTCAAGGTGAACCTGCGTATACCACTCTTTCTTCATTCTTTGTAGTCTGATATGTAATTATTTGCTATTGACATGCTACACCATGATCTTTCATCTGAGTGAGTTGCCATCAAGGATAGCACCTGTATCATAATGCCAACACGTGTGATAAATAAAACAATACAATTGCAAAAGATATCAACCATATAATAACTCAAAATAGATACACAAGATTTGGAATCAAACTTCTCTTTATTATCTCTTTCCCTGGTTATAGACCCGACTCTAGCATATGCACTCAGCTGCGGACGTTACTAGGCCTCTGTGCACTCAGCTGCAGAGCCTCTTCCTTCTACTACAACCCAAAGACACTTAGACTTTTACTCTATGCTTGTTATCTTTTATACTCCATTTCTTCACTTCTTTACAACTTAAAGCCTCACTCTATTTATATAATCCCATGGTTTGCGGACCATGGGTAGGCCAACACTACCTTCAAAACTTAAGGTAGACAACCCTATGACTCTGACATACAATTTGCACTCCGCGCTCGTAATTCGAAGATTCTTTACAACAATAGTACTCAAAACTTGGGCTTTGGGCCCCAAAACATGTTGTGGGGGGATTCCATGCCCAACACCTCCCCTAACTCAGAACTTACAGATGATGAGGTCTGAGATGCGCGAGGAAGATCCGACTATAAATATAGTGCTCTGAAGTGGAATCGGGACGGGATATGACAAGGGTAAACAACTGGAAGACAATATCTAGGTTCGCAATGCCCTAACGAAAGAAGCTGAGTTTGATTTGGAGCACACTCGGAAAACCTTCATGGAAGCTAAGAAGAGCTTCATTGAGGCCTCCACATTAGGAAGCAAAGATAAGACCGAGCCAGAGATGGACCCCTATATGCTCACTACTTTCCTGGAAACCTGTATGTAGTTACTGCACGACAGTAAGGATGTGAAAGGGTTATAGGAAATTATCAATAAATGTGCTGGGACTGTGCTAGGTGAACCATGTGTAGTCCGAAAGATCAGAAAGCATAAAACAAGGACAGGGCATGAATAGAGACTCATCATGCAAATCGGAGAATACGAGATGGATCAAGTCATTTTGGATTTGGGATTAGATGCGAATGTTATATCGAAGCAGACATAGGAGAGAATGGGAAGACCTGTGCTGCAATGGTCTCCGATTTAGCTGAGAATGGTGAGCCAACAAAAAAATCGTACCCATGGGGTGGTTGCAGGGAGTAACTGTGGATATTGAGGGAGGGAGTGCGCTGGAAAATTTTGAAGTGATAGAGATTGTTGACGAAAACAATCCCTACCCCACGCTCCTGGGAATTTACTGGGCCAATGATATGAATGGGGTAATTAATTTGAAGAAGTGGAAGATGATCTTTGAGAAAAAGTCATTGCATGTAATAATACCCTTGGATCCTATTGAGTGATCTCGCTATATGAAACCAGTCCGCAACTATGGGAGTGATGATGATATGGACTGCATCTACAAGTTAACAGTGCGAGACCAAGACTAGGTGAATCCCACCGCGGATGGACAGATTACATGGGGGTGTGAGAGTTCCTACACTTTGGATTCTGACGAAGAAGTAGAATGATGGTAGAATCGGTTAAACAAAGTAACTATGTTGAATTGCAACATGATGACCGAGTCGCTGTGCTGTGTGTCGAAAAAAGTAAGAGATCTACCTACTTATGATGTTCTAAATGAGGTAGATACCTTCTTGGATGCATTCGAAAGAGAGGTGCCAGAAAAGCAACACTTCCAGACCTTGGACTGGGTACTGCGCGCTACGCCCATAAGATGGTGGGGTATGCACAAAGGAAGCTTTGATGATTGGCATGAATGTAGGAGAATGATGCGAGTACAATTTGGGAAGCCTAAGATGCAACTGATAGACAATTATGATGAACAGGATGATCCATGCGCGCATCTGGTCAAGTGGATGCAGGCCTATGGAGAAAAGCCCCAACCTGAGTAGATGCACTTGTACTCCACGCTAAAGTGCCTAGTCAATAAGCCTATGTTGGGGGGAAAATTTGTAGATGGATTTTATTGTTCCAAGAGTATGATTTTGAAGTTGTTGTGAAACCTAGACGATTGAACGTGGGACCAGATCACTTATCGCACATTGAGACAGAGGAGGAACCTACTAGTTTGGAGGAAGGATTACCTGACGTGTATCTCTTTGCTGTGTGCGTAGTGGATGGAAATTTTGAAGATATAATACACTTTCTAACAACTGGAACTATGCCAGAAGGATACTTTGTCTAGCAAAAGAAGGAATTAGTGGTGTGCACGAAAGACTTCTTTGTCATTGCTGGGCATCTATACAATATGGGGAGTGATGAAATACTGTGAAGATATGTACCTGATTTTGAACAAAGCAGCATCCTCGTGGACACTCATGGGGGTGCCGCGGGAGGACATTATGCAAGAAGAGCAACCGCGCAGAAGATTCTACGCGCCGGGTTGTGGTGTTCAACCCTTCCTCAAGATTCAAAAGCATATTGCAAGGCATGTGATGTATGTTAGCAGATAGGAAGGCCATCATGGAGGGATGAAATGCCTTTGAATCCACAAATGACATTGCAACCTTTCAAAAAGTGGACAATAGATTTTGTAGGACCTATTAAACCTCAAGGAAAGACATGCATGAGGTATATTATCACTGTGATGGAGTATTTGACTCGTTGAGCAGAAGCGCAACTGATGAAGGATTGCATGGGCACCACTACCGAGAAGTTTGTATTTGAACATGTACTGACGTGATTTGGATGTTTGAAGATTTTGATGAGTGATCATGGTATGCACTTCCTGAATTAGATGATCAACACATTAACAGAGGAATTTCAGGTGTATCATCAAAAGAGAACACCTTATCACCCATAAGCTAACGGGACAGTGAAGGCATTCAACAAAGTGCTTGAAAACACGTTGACCAAGGTATGCAATGTGTTGCGAAGTGATTGGGACCTATGAGTACCTGTAGTGTTATGGGATTATTGGATGACATGCAAGAAACTGATGGGACAAACACCTTTTAGGCTTGTTTATGGAGTGGAAGCCGTAATGCCTATGGAATACATCATGCCTGGTCTGCACATAGCAGCGCTCACAGGTATGATGAATTGCGGAGCCCTGGAGGAGAGGCTCGCACAACTGGATGAGCTCGAAGAAGAACGAGTTTTGGCTGGATTTCACCAGCAAGTCCAAAAACAACGTGAAAAGGCATGGCACGACCGACACATCAAGCTGCGCACATTCAAGGTAAACAATTTGGTGTTTTTGTATGATAGTAAGTTTGATAAATTCTAAGGAAAGTTATGGGTGCATTGGTTAGGGCCATATATTATTAAGGAGATTACCGATGGAGGTGTAGTACAACTAGTCAAGTTAAATGGAGAACCCTTCCTAGGAAAGGTGAATGGAAATCGCTTGAAGCCATACACTAGCGATGTGACTATATGGAAGTAGCATAGTCTTAGCGCTCTAGGCAGCTAAATGGAGCCATGGGACTATCAACTACTTTGTCCGGGAACTGTGCGATGTTAGGACTACGCGCAGTAGTGACGTGTCACAGGCTCTGCGACAGCACAAAGATTGTTGCACTGGCACGTAGGTCTGCCAGAAAGTGACCGTTAAGTCATTATTCATGATTTGATGGTTGTATTAAGGCCAAATGGAGCGGGCAGAAGGCATTTAAGGTGAAATTTATGGGCTATATTCTTGAAAATATGTTGCCAATCTAGCATTAATGGACCAAATATGGGGGGAACAGTCGAATTCAAATTCAAAAGGTGCTATAAATTACAAGTGGTTGTCTAGCAAACAACACTTGGCAATTTGAGAACCAAGTTGTTGCGCGCTTAAGTATTCATGAATCGAGACTTACTCGAGACTCTGAAAGTGAATTTGTTGTTTGAGAAACTACCAAAGACACTGAAAGAACTATGGAGTAGTGCTATGTCAGCACCTAAAGAATCCATGGACAAAGGAGTAGTCACAGCCGAGGAAGTCGTGCAGGAAATTGCGGAAGTGGAAGCCCCAGGGAGCGTCAGAATAATCGTTAAGGTCCCTAAATCACCGCAAACACCGAGACCCAAGAAGGATTAGCAGGCCATGACCCCGATGCACGTCTTGCCCCAAAATACACTGAGGACCAAGCTCACATTGCAGGAAAAGGGGAAGGCCATTAATCTAGAGGCCGATGAGGAGGAAAAGTTTGAAGAAATCTTGTTGGAGGAGGAGGATGTAGAGATGGAAGTGGAAACCTAGGGTGCAGACCCTAGGACCTGGTTACCTAAATATGTGCCTCCACACAAGGGTAAAGCTAAGGTGCTGAAGGATATAGATGAGAGCAAGAGATCTCTGCAAACTCCGCTACTCCCAAACGATATTATTTTTTAGGGAGCGCACTTGGGACAGGTTCCCATGTTGAAATTTGAAGATTGGGACCTCGCAGACCACGAGAAGTTCCCGCATTTAGTGACTACGAAGCTAATGCACCAGAAGATGGACATGGTAGCTGGAATGATTGCATTGGAGTTGTGAAAATGGCTCATAGGTGTTCAGAAAGCAGGGTTACTGAACCTTCTCTGGGTACCATATTACCACCATGCCCCAGTGACCATATTTGTCATCAGGCAACGGATTTGCTTGGTGCATGATGGGTGCTTGTGGCTCGAGGAGCCCATCCCCGTCACAGACCATATGATTCACCAAATTACATGGCTACCTTGCTTAGGGGAGGATCCAGTAAACATCTCAGAGGGAAAAGGTGGTGAGTTGGCCCTTGTAGAGGCAATGAAAAAGAAGTTTAAGTTGGAGAAGAAGAAGCGAGGGTATGCCATCTCTAGCATCAACAACCCTACAGTCAAGGTCGCGACACAAATATTGGCAGAGAAGGTGATGTGGAAGTGTTGCATGGATGAGGTGCCCGCACCAGTGGTTGCACTAGTGGCGCAATGCACAGAAGGAATCCAGTTCAATTGGGTGAACTACCTATGCGGCGAGTTCCTTGCAAACTATCGCAAGGCATAGGAGCAGGGTAAAGCATTTCATTACACATGGCTCCTGTTTTCGATCGTACTGGTGGCATGGGAGCTGCCCAAACATAGCAATTTCCCTTCGGTCGCATCAAACCTTCCAGAGGTAGCGAAGTACGCTTCACTGTGGACGACCAGGGATGCATAGAGGATAAAGGAGAGCAATATATGTTGGATACTAATGGAGATGAATATTGGGATTGGGATCAATCGCAAGCTGCAATAGTCACCCATAGTATACAATAGTTTGTAGAGCTTTGCAGAGTTCAAAGAAGAATTCCACCATGTCTTCATCAGGGTGTGGAAGGGCCCTACAAAGACATGGCATGATTTACCGTATTTGGTGACTGACAATGTGATATTAACAGTCCTTGAGTCTTAGTTGCCGAAGTGGCGCACTCCAGCTGGCTTCGTGGTGGAAACAATGAAGTCTGTCACATAGCGCAAGAAGGAAGAGATAAAACTTTGGATGGCGCAGTCGGAAGAAAAGCACAGGAAAGAAGAAGCGGTGGCTAAGGCCCAGGCAGCGTGCGACACTGCGAAGTTGGCAGAGTAGCAGAAAACAACAAACAAAGAGCACGAAGGATAGAAGTCACCTTCACCCAAACCAGAGACAGACATAGAATAGGGTGGTGCAGACCCGCATATGACATCCACCCAACTCAAGCAACCATGACCCTTTGAGCAGACAGTGCCGCGAAAAAAGAAAAAGGCATCAAAGACTTCTTTCGACCCAATCACCATCATTGAGGGGGATTTTCATGACATCGGAGAAACGGTGAGGGATGTCACTGCAGAGGCCCTCCAACAATTTGAAGAACATCAACAGCTGGTATTGGGGGCTCTCAGGACAGAGTTACAAGAGTTGTAGGTACGCACTCCACAGGCTGGCATAGTGTCCACCAGCCTCACGATCGGCACTCTGGCTACCGAGGAAATGTTGCACACTAGGGTGACCAACATGATAGTGCTACTAGATGGAGCACTTACTATAGAGAAGGAGGTAACAAGGCCATAGTCAGTAGTTTGAAAGGGGTCTGATTAAATATGGCCGCACTCCCTCAGGAGATACTCTATCTCTTGCAGGATGGAGCCACCACAGAACTTCAAGCCAAGGAGAGTCACGCACTGCAGGTGATGAGTGAGCAGCACATCAACATTGAATAGTTGGGCCTGTAGCGCAATGAAGTAGTAGAGCAGAACAAACATATAATGTAGGTCATCGAGGAAGCCTGCCAAATGGTCCTAGAGTTGGCCATTCAAGCAGAGGAACCAGTGGAGGCGCGCATCTGCAAATTGACGACAGGGGTATGCCATGCTAGAGAAGAGATGGCCAAGGTTTAGCTGGAGCTGAATTTTCAGACTGCAGAACTGCAGTTGAAGGCTCAGCCTTCAACACAAATCAAGGAACAATGAACCACTACTATTATAGTAGCAATAACAGCGGTTGATAGCGCAGTGGCAGACTGCATGCAACTATTCCAGTAGTCATTCGAGGTCCTAACTGCCCTGCAGGAGGACCCGAATGTAGAGTGCCTAGAGACAGAGGTGCATGAGCTACAACAGAAGTATGACAAAGTAAAATGGACTGCACAGATGGTTGCCCTTACATAGAGGCTTGCAAGGATGTAGGAGGCAAAGGCACTCAAGGAACAGGTGGATGCCGCTCGACATAAGGAAGCAGTCTTAAAAGCGCACCTACAACCATGGATCGATGAGGCTTATACAATTACAACCTCCATTGAAGCAAAGCTTGTGAAAGTACAAGCATCTCAGCAGAGGATTTAGGGTAGTAATTCAGCAGCAGAGGCCACCGAATAGCGCGTGGAGGAAGTTCAATAGGTAGCCATTCAGTGCCCTGCCGAAGTTGCAGTGATCCAAGCAGATCTAGGAGGTCCTCATGCTAAGATCTCTGCACCTATGGAGTGACTTGAGGGCGAGTCATGATGTTTGTGTTGGGGGCCTATTGGGCGTAGGATCCCCCAAGGATAGATTTGGGGCTTAGAGCCCAGATTTTGGTCCAATTTTGTAATTCCAATGTAAAGACTCCGCATTTTGTGGGCACGGAGCGCGTAGTTGAAGAGTCATAGGGTTGTCCACTTTTATTTTGATAATGTAATGCCGGTTGAAAGATCTACCCATGGTACGTGGACCATGGGATTGTATAAATAGAGATAATATCTAAGTAGTTATAATAATAACCGAGAATGTCTAAGCAATGAAGATGTATCCGTGATAGCTCTGAAGTGTAAGTCTAAGTTTTGGGTCTTAACGTAGGTAGAGGCTTTGTAATTGAGTGCGCAGAGGCCTAGTAGTCCGCAAATGAGTGTGCGGACCCCTGCAGCTAAGTGCGCAGGGTGAGTGGAGTCTGTAATCATCTGGAAGTATTAATAAAGAGAAGTTTCCTATAAATTTTGCGTCTTATTTCCTATTTATGCATCTGTTATATTGTGTATAAATTTCACTTCTAATGCTTATATGATGCACGAATGTGTATAATTGTATTGGTTAAGTGAACGCAAGTAATAACATCTGTTTACGTGAAGCTAACTAAGATTTGATAATAAGATAAGTAAGATACTTAGCCTAGTTTGGGAAATATCGTAGTTCGTTGCCCTAACAACGTGAAAGGACTTCAACCCCTAGTTAGGGATGCGCAAAAGTCGATTGTAACACTTCGCGAAGGCACTGAAGGGTAGAATAGAGTGTGAAGCAACCTGCGCAAAGGCAAGAATAGTTGGAAATAACCAACATCATACCATCTCAAGGGTGCAAAAACTTGGTTCCAGCATCCCCTCATACTACCTCGTGTGAGACTTTAGTCCGCGCCCCACGGGATGATGTTGAAAGGGCCAGTGGTGTAGGGGATTTTTTGGCTAACTAACACTAAACCTGGGTCAGGCCCCCTCAAGCAAACAGAGGTATAAGGATGTTTATGTAGAAATCGGCTTGTACTTCTCTCTTTTCATGCCACTTAATAAAAGAAGGCCTCCCCACTGTTGAGCAGGGCCCAGAGATGTAGTCCAAATTGGACGAACTTCGTAATCAAGTCTTCGTGTCATGATATTTTGTGATGATGTCTCTTTATCTTCATTATTCATGCTTATGTTTTTATGGTTTTTAAGTGTTGTAACTCATGTCAATTCCAATGCATATATAAGAAAAAAAAATCCTGGATCATCCCATTATTTCCAAACTCTATGTTCTGCTTGAGGTATTTCTCCTCCAATTCACTGAATATATCTCTATTCCCCTTCATATGGAATGAGGCACCACTATCGAGATACCAAATGCTTCCCATTACTTTTCTTTCCATGCATGCAATGAGAGTGAAATCAAGTCTGAATTGTGAAGCTAGAGCTTCACCTACTATTGCTACTGCATGCTCCTTCTTTCTTGCTTTCTTATGTGGGAATGTCATGGCATAGTTCGTGAACTCATGATAGTGAAAACACTTGATGTTCGACAAGTACTTCTTCTTGCTTCCCTCCTCGCCTTGGGACTTCTTTCCCTTAGATTTATTTTTTTTGCTGACTAATGAAAAGTCCTCTTCCACATCTTTGGATGAGGTCCCATCTATAGTGTTCCACTGAATCTCTTATTGTACCAAGTCAGACCACAACCGATCCCACTATGGTAGATTCTCCCTCCCATTAACTGAGTCCTGCTAGTAGTGCCAACTCTTGGGAAGGCCTAGATGTGCTAGGCTTACATTATCATCTTCAAGAACTGTAACACTGACACTTCCAAGCTCATTCTGACATTGGGTGAACTTGGTCAAGTACTTCGGTATAGAGTCGCCCTTCTCCATCTTGATATTTCTGAGATTTTCCTTTAGTGCTAGATTCATGTGGTCACTATTGTTTTGAAATAGGTTTGTCAAGGCCTTTCACATTGAAAATGGAGTCTACTTAGCGTGGAGGTTCGAGAAAATATGATCTTGAACTCCTTCAAGGATAATAATTCTCACCTTTTCTGTACACTTTCTCCACTCTGCCAAATCCTGAGCATAAAATGGCATAGGAATACATTTGTTTATGAATTCCTTAAGCTCGTTGTCTTCCAACACTACCTCCATCCGGTCCTTCCAAGTTGTTGGGCATGTCCCAACTTGTTCCAATTTTGGTCAAAGATTTCTCATTTTGAGGAGCGGAGTGAATGGTACTGCGAAGCTATATTTACTGCGTGGCGTTCTAGGGGCTTCAAGGTGGGTTGAAGCCCCGCATTTTGTGACAGGTATTGGGGTTTTATCTGATTGTCTTGTTGAGCCATGGTATGTGGACCATGGTTTTGTATAGATGTAGTGTATATAAAGAGTTGTAATGCTTTGTCAAAGCTCATGATATGTTATAGTCGATGAACACAAGTGATTGTATCTTCTATTTTTAGTCTGTGTTTTGGGTCTTAAAGGAAGGCTCCACAACTGAGTGCGTGAAGACCTTGGAAGGGTATGCAACTTAGTGCATAGACCACCTGCAGCTGTGTGCGCAGGTTGAGAAGTTGAATGTGTTAAAGAGATTCATCTTAATAAAGAAGAAGAAGTTTTGGGAAATATTCTATATTCATATGTATTGTATGTTTGGTTTCTATCTGTTATGTGAAGTAATGATTGCAAGTAAATGTTATGATAACTCAATTTGTATTGTTCTATGATATGTTTATGTGACACTGAATGTGGCGAAGTAGATAGTTAATTTATACAACGCAATAGTGATATGTATGCTAGAAGATTAAGTAAAATAAAGAAAGTGAAGTAAAATCCACCTCACGTAGTACCTCAAGGATGCAAAAACCTGGATCTGCAACCACCCATAGCCACCTCGGGAGAGATTGCGATCTCCTTATAAGTCATTTCCAAAAGGGCTGGTGTCTAAGGGTTTTGTTGGTGTGAAGTGCAAGCCGAAACTGGGTCAATCCCAACCGAGACAATACAAGCAATATAGTTCGAACTACCCTCAAGGGCATATTCGAGTCTCGATCCATAAAACGACATCCTGCTCACTCTAAAGTATGATACTGCATATTCGATTTCTCCTACAAAAGACAAACTAGTATTCTCCTCTTCTATAGTGAATTAAGCTCTAATACCATGTAGAAATTTCTACAAATATAGCTATGATACCATGTATAAATTTCTACAAATCTAGCTCTGATACCATGTAGAAATTCCTTGTAGATTCAAACTGCAGATTGTGAAATACTAAAACAATTGACTTGAATCTACTCTACTCATCAACGAAAACAATAAACGATCGATGAAATCACAAAGCATGGAAGAGAAAGAATTCAATCACACATAACACAATGATTTTATGGGGAAATCCACAACTAAAAACCCCCGCTATCTATATATTGCATTAATCAGAAAATATGAGAAGATTACAATTCTTTACTCAATCCCGAGTAACCTCTGCACTATATCTATCTATCTCGGTGCTTCCTAGGTAAGCATTAGATGAATAAAATATGCTCTACTCAACCTTGAGTTCAACCTGCATAACTATTTTCTATCCTCTACATGACTAACTGCCTTTGGCCAATACTTAGCCAAATTCCTAGCCTTTCAAGCTCCTACTTCCTTGTGTTGTTCCCTTAAGAATTACCCCGTATTTAATTGGGAAATTCCACAATTATGCATTACACAATCCTCATAGGAATTCCTCTGATTGCATGCACCATTGGTTTAATTTAGATGATTTTAGAACTGATAGTACACTGTCCTTGAACTCCAATCTCAGCTGGGTCTTTCTCTCATGTGACATGCATGAGTTAATTATGAGTGAATCTTCAGTTTAATGATCACTACAGGTTACACCTCACTACTACAAGTTACACCCCACTACCATAGGTTACACCCCACTATTGTAAGGTACACCCCACTGTTGGAGGTCACACCCCACTACAGTAAGTTACACCCCACTATAGTAAGTTACACCCCACTACAAGATCTCCCACTAATTCCTCAATCAGTTGGAACTAGTTTGACTAACTTTAACTCAATTGGACTGAATTAAATAATTACAACTCAAAATAAGCTAAACTAGTGCTCCTAATTGTAGGAGACACTCTACATGACTCTAGTTATACCCTCAACTCAAATTCACTGAGCTAACTAAGTCAAATTAATTTAGTTAACTATTACAAGTTGTCATGAGATGTGGAATTAACATTTAATTCCCAATTTAATTCAAGGAAAAATTAATTAGGATTTTCTTTTTTGATGCTATTTTTAACATTTCTTGTTTATATTTTCAAAAAATTCAAGTGAGTAAGAATAAAATGAAGTTCAAGTAAAGACAATGAAAAACAAAACTATCACTCCCCCTGCTCTCTCTTTCTCTCTCTCTCACATACACACACACACACACACACACACACACACATTATTTTTTCCATATAATTTAATATATGTACAAGTGGAAAGAAAAGTCCTAAGTCGCAGAGTGGATGGAACTTGGCACACAAATATAAATTGTTATTTATGGAACTAAAGTTCATGACATGTCATGAGATCCATATTATTGTGGAAGGTCTAGACATAAGATAGTCAAGTTTTAGGGCAGGCCATAGTAGAATCCATAAGAGCCTATCATCAACCTATAATATTGACCAAGCTCTAAGATAATTATTATGGTTATACTCGATACCAATGGTGATTGAATGCTTATGTACCTCAAGGGTTGGGAACACGATCTCCTTCCAATATTTTAGAAATGATTCCTACTCTAGAAACTGCTCACATTGCGTTGCTATAATATAGCGACACAATTGGATATCTATGGGGATGAGGATAGAAGAAGAACCTAAAGGGAAACTAGTACCATGGTCCCTCATAAAATGTTATAAAATTTTTCCATGTAATCACCTATAATCTCCTTAATACACTTGTCATCATAGTCTCAACATTTGACACATGATTTTTTATCCTTGGAAAAAAACTATAATTTCATTTTAACTTTTGAAAAAGGGAACAAAATTACATTTTTCAGATGCTAAAAGAATTGTGTAGCTTTATGGCTGAAAAGTAGGGAAAAAACTAAATATAAGAATAAAAAGTAAAATATCAAGTGATATAAAAAGCACTTATCTTCTCTTTCTTTCCTTTCTTTCTTGAAAACTTCTACCATCCCCCTGTAGGATGGTCAATAGGAAGCATTGCCAAATCATTCTCGGTCACCTATGGTGGATTTCCTTTGTCAGAATTTGAGATTTTTGAAGAATGGACTTTGTTTCTACCTACCATCCCATCTTCTTTTACGACCACCGCTTCATGATTCTCCTTTGTATGGATCAATTCTATTTTTGATTCGTTAGGAATAAAGGTGCATGCCCCTAATGAAACTAGGTATTCCTATATTCTTGTTTTGAAATATCCTCCTTGATTTTAACCTTATTCTTCCTTTGGAAAAGTAGGAATAAAATGTTTCCAACCTTTTTTTTTTTTGGCCTACCCCTTTTTCTTTTTTGGTGGCTTTCTTTCCAAGGGGCATGAGTCCTGAAGATGTCATATTTGAAAACATATATGACATCTAAATGTTGTGTTTTCATAGTAAAAAAAATTAATCCATTGGAAGGATTTATGTTTCAACAAGATGCACTCATGAAGAACCTTGATTAGGTATATTTATACACATATACGAGCAAAGTTGAATAAATATTTCTATGTTCTTTCAACATCCATCTTTTTAAAGGAACCCAAAGTGTTCCCAACACCCTCTAGAACCTTATGATGCCGAAAGGGAAGAGGAAGGTTTGGAAATATTACACAAAATTGCATCTTTTTTACCACCATTATCATAGAATCAAACTTTGGAAACCAAGGGATCATGGAGAGCCCTACTCTTCCCCAAAATCAATGCCCTTCCTTCAAAACCTTCTCCAGATCTTCTTGGGAATGAAAATGAACAATGAAGAAAACTTTTGAAGATAGGTAAATATCACAATTTTTCGACCATGTCATGAAAAACCATTGATGTAAAACTTCAAACCTTGGCAAAAAACCATTAAATATTAAAATCGTAGCCTTTTATTGAAGAACTGAAAAGAGTTGATTTACCACTTTTAGATCTACTTCTAGAGCTAGCACTTGTTATGATTGTTGAACAATATAAGGTCATGGAATCAACTATGGTTTTTCCATTGTAATGGTACCCTTCCATTGAGATACATCCTTGTAATAAACTAAAGAAAATAGGTTTATAGAGCCTAAATCAAATCCATGCAACCTCAAAAGAAATATAATAATGGAGTTCCTAGTTATGCCATATTCACACATCTAAGAAAAACCTATAACTGCTTCCATTCATATAGAAGTCAATTCATGGCTACTGGGATCCCTAATTTTTCTATAATATTTCCTTTATATATTCCACATACTCCTATTTCAAGACCCAAAATAGGATCGACATCCCATTTAGAGCCTTTATAAAAATCTGGAAAAATTTCACCTTGTTTTGGTCAACCTCGACCAGAACTAGTTCCTCTATCTTTCCTACCAACCCTAATCGAGGAGAATGGTGGGCCCCAGTATTGCAGCAATAATTCCGCAACTCCTAGGACTCCCTTCTTTAATTTTATCAACCCGGTAGTTCGTAACAAACTTGGAAGCGACGGTGCTGTATGCACTAGTACTAGCTCTTGCCGCAGCTGTCACTTGGTCAGCTGGCACAAGTCCGCTAGGGGCTTAAGCCAACTTCTATGAGCTCTGAGAAGAATCTTTTTAACTAATGGATGAAAGCTAACTCAAAGGAAGCTAATCTACTTGTGGAAAGAAACTAAAAAGCTCAAAGGAAATGCAAACCCTAGCAAACCCTAATTTTACCAGCTAGCCCTACTGAAGCGAAAAAGAAGATGCAAGCTACTGAAAGAGATGCCATTGAATTGTAGGAAGGTTAAATGCATGTGTCTAAGTTATCACTATCTGAATAAAACATCTTTTTGTATTTTTGAATAAGTTGTCAGAATTATCATGCATATGCTTTCACTGTTTTTGACCGTGCAGAGGTGGATCAGTGAGAGAAAATGCTTGGAAGAGGTCGGGAAGGTTTAGAGAGGGCCTAAGGGGTCCCTAACACCCTTCCAGAGAGTTTCAAAGAGTTTGGCTATCAAGAAACCTCATTGGTGAGCTTCTACCGGAAGTTTCCAGGGGTTCTACAAGATGTTTTGTGATTTTCTACAGGATGTTCAGAAATGGGATTTTGGAGGATGGATGGAGGGAGAAAGATGATGGAGTGGGTATGGAGGTGAGATAAGGGTGTAAGGAGGTCCAGGGCTTGGAGAATGGAGTTGAAGAGTGATAAGGACAGTTCGATTTGTTCAAGGAGAGATAAGGCAATGCTACACAATAATATGGAAAGTAGGTCAACGTGGGGGAATGTGGTAAAGGTAAGGCAAGGATCTGAAATGGAGGATGAAGCAGGTTGGTTGGATGGATTATGGGCATATGGAGAAGTATGATAGGTGCTCTGCAAGTTATTTTTCAAACTCAACAAACAAACACGTAGAAAACCTATGACCTAGTTACTTCACTCTAATCTGACCTAAGTAACAGCAAAAGGAAATGAACAGAAGTTTATTTGCAATGAAATCAGATGAAATAACTATGCAACTAAGTAATCATAAACCTAAACATGTAATCAAAACTGATATCAAGTTTGACAACTAAGAATCCAACACTACTAGTTGCATGGCGAAGAAAAAAACAGTGTTTTTGTTGGCAGCAAAGTCACATTGGTCCCAGCTCATGATTCCACTGAGGAGGAGGTGAGATCCAAGGTGCTTGGTAGCCTTTTTCTGAAGATATTCCCTGTGATTAACCTATCAAGTAAATCTGAACATGAAAAGATACTTTAACCATAAAAAGAAACCTAAATAACAAAACATGATTTAAATCTAAATAGCAAATTTTATTCTAAGAATGCAGCAAAGACACATGAAAGTAAACAAAGGAGGTATTGGGCACTTGAGATGGGCCCAACCCCAAGAGCTACAAGCTCCTAAGAGAGATTAGAACTAGTGCAAAGCTGGATTCATCTTTATTGATCAAAAGAGTAGTTACATTCCAAAAACTGTCCACAAGGAAAACTTGGAAATGTGCTGAAATGCAGAGCTAACTTACTGCCTAAAAAATGACTAAAATCGAACTACAAACTAGCTAACTTCTACCAACAAAATGACTAACTACTGGCTAACCAAAATGAGGCCCTAAGCCTTCTTATTTATAGAAATTGAGGACCCCAACAGTCCTCCTAAACTTTAGGGACTCGGCTGCCAAAACTTGTAGTTAACAACAGTCCTACTTGACTTGCTTGGCTGCCCTTGTGATAATCAATTTGGTGGCCCTTGAACTCCAAGCTGATGGTGGAGAATTTGAGGTAAGGGCCCATGAATGAATGGGAAACCTTCCTAAAAATCCTCTCCACGAATTTGGTTGCCAAGTGCTCATTTAAACCTTTGATTTTCTCTCCAAATTCACCAAAAAGATTGCATAAAGCACACATTGGACTTGTTGGCATAATGACTAACCCAATTCACTCTATTAGCATAAATATAATAAAAAACATGCAATAAACTAATGAGAATGCTGGATTAAGTCAAATTAGGAGGTTGAATGAGCCCATATAATTATCCATTTTTGGGGCTCATCAGAGAACATTGACTTTTTTCAATTAGATATGAAGGTAACAAAGGGAGAAATCATGAAAATCTAAACATGCAATGAAAGTAGTGTACTTGTATCTTACCAACAAAACTTTTTTTAAGTGATGGAAATTGACCTTGCTCTTGATGATAGACATGGGGCTGAGAGGAATGGTGATACCCACATCTACCTTGCTCATATAGAGAAACCCTTTGCCCTTCATTATGAATTTGTAGTCATGGGATAATGTGAAAATGAATCCCAAGGTAGCAACATGCTTTCATATGATGGTAATTGACGACAACTTCAATTCTATGATGATTGTTAGGAGCTAAATGTATTTGAGGTCAAACATTTGACACATGACTTACAAGGGATAAATAGGGATTTTAAAATGAGAATATGAATCACAAGGGATAAAGGTGGATTTTAAATTGATTTTGGGAGATTTAGTGTAGGATTGTTGGTAGGGAATCATGTATATGATCCAAGTTCTCAAGATCACCCTCCATATATAAATATAATCCAAATTGAAAAGTGGGAATAGTTGTGGGCAAGGCAGTAAATGTCTCACTTTTACTAAATTGGATTTTGAAACAAAAGGTGGTTCATAATGTATAAGGATTTCAAAGCATGATGCAAGGTTTTAATGCCTATTAATTGGGACGATTGTAATGTCAAATCTAGCACCTTAGTGCAAAGCTTCACTAAGTGACCTACATAAGGAGAAATAATGAAGGTGTCATCATTTCCACCTTAGCAACTAAACCCCTAGTTTTAGTGAAGGATAGATATACAAAACAAGAGATTCTTCCCTGGTAGATATTAGGAATTAAATGTTCCATTCAAACCAAGTCAAGAACCCCTAAGTGTTATACTTGTATCACCAACACCTTAGTGGATTAGGAAATTAGGGTTTATGGTGATTTGAATAATATTTTCTAGATTTGAGCTTAGAGGGTCCTATGGATATTATATAAGCTTAGGCCAAGAAATAAAGGCTCAAAGAGGGTCCCCAAAGACACACAATAAATAAATTACACTTTATTGAAGTAAAATAGCATGAAAAAACAAAAATTGCAATAATGAACTAGTTTATAACAACAACAACAAATTTAGCCCACAAAACTATGATAATAAAGTGGAAAATGAGGGATAAAAATAAGAGTAATTAACACAATTAAATACAAAAATTTTCTATGGTTGAAATATCATATTGATGAGCACCAACATTGCATCAAGGATGCTACAACTCCTGGGGCTACCAACTTTACCTCATCAACCCGGGGTTTGTACAAACTTGGAGGTGACAGTGTTGTATACACAAATAGATGTAATGGGTCCACTCTTGGTCACTACTGAGCTGAGGCGATAGACCACTAGGGTTTCTCAAACCAGCCTTATATTGATTAGAAGAAGTTTGATTATCAATTGAAAGAGGATAATTTTACCCTAATTGAGAGAATTGAAATGCTACTTAATGCAATAATGAAAGACTGATAGAAATTCCTACAAAACACATAACTCATCCAGCTATTTGTTAATATACCTTTCTCGAAAAATAACTCTAATTTAACACATGTGAAGTCTTAAATAGCCTAAGCATGAAGTCTAATCTAAACAAGCACTTATCTGTTGTGTGCATGAATAAATATAAAGACCTTTTTTCTTTTTATCTTTTTGTAAAAATGTAAATGTTGATTCTTCTTGGTTGCATGGAAGATGAGATAGGTGTGGAGGGAGATGAGTGCAATGGTTTAGATGGCTTGGGAGGAAAGCAGGGGTCTAATCCTAGCTTGAGTGATGTTTTTTCACAATTTGGGCTCAAAACATGTCACTATAGGTTTTCCTACAGAATGTCTACAAGATGTCCTAGTTCACCTACAAGATCCCCTGTTTTCCTACAGGAATAGGCCGAAAGCATAGGGAGTGGTTTGAAAGGTGGGATGGAGCTTGGAGAAGGTGAGAAAGGAGGAAACAAGGCAAGGGAGTGGTAGACACTCACTCGTAACTCAAACTAAATCTTTACGATGGTTGGATTTGCTCAAGAAGCATGGCAAAGTTTCCTTGTAACACGAGAATTCAAATTGAGAACTTAGTGGGTTTTGGTGATCATAGGTGGATATGGTTAGGCTGAGGCTGATGATATGAAGTGTTCTTGAAATGTATAAACTCCTGCAACATATACATCATTGTTGGCATTTATCCATAAATTCATATCAAAACAAGAAAGGTTTACTAAAATAGAAGAAAACAAAATTTGCATCAGTTATTTTCCAAGTTCATGCATGGGAATGCTTGAAACCATTATGAAAGAAACATTAAATCTAATGAAAGACCTAAGATATAAGAAATTTCAATTGCAACCTATCTTCTAAAATTGAAAGATGATGACCTAATTAGCAGAAAAACCTTAAATTTCATAAGAAACCAAAATTCTGTCTTTTTTGGGCTGAATGGAAATTGTTCCTCAAGCCATGGTCCCAGGAAGAGAGGAATGAGATAAGGTCCACTTGTTGTCAATATTTTTTGAAGATTTTGTTATCTCTATAATGCTACTGTTAGAGCTATTCACAAATGGAGCCAAACTAATCAAATCTACCAATACTTGCAAATTAACAACACCAAAATCAGTTTAACAACTAACTATGAGATAACCTAAGCATACATATAAAATAAGAGGAACCTCTGCTACTAGGGTTGGGCCCTAACCCAAGAGATTTAGCCCTCTGAGTCAACTCAGTGCTAGATCAAGTGAATGCTGCTCATTTCCATTAACATATAAAAAATACATAAAAGTGTTTTGTCACAATCCTTCAACTTGAAAAATGCTTAGCTATCTTGCACAAAAAATACGAATCCTATTGAGGCTCTAGAACTCTTTATTTATACAACTAAAGTTGCCAACAAATTCCTTAAATCTAAGGAGCCTTGGCTCCCAATCTTGAGATTAGCTAGTTCTTAGTTGTCACTGGCTTGGCTGGCAATGATCCTCATGACTCGGCTTCTTGAAACTTCGAGCTGGTTTGATTTGATTGAGGGATCTTCGAGTGACTGAGGAGTTAAGGAGGGAGATCCTGTCTCCTATAATCTCTCCTGCTTGTCTCATTCGAGTTCCTATAGCCTAATTAGCCACAATTTTCTCCCAAAACATGTAATCAATGCACATTAGGCCACTAGACATGACATCTTACTTTTACTCATCTCATTAAGAAAAATATAATTAAAACATGTAAATAATTACGAGAAGAGTTGATTTTAGTATGTTGGAGGTGCATTAAGGTCCATATATTTTACCCGTTGATGAGCCTCATCATCATCCCCTACTGAAAGTGTTTCTCATCCTCTGAGCAACCCAATCTATGTCCATGTCCTTCATTACTTTGGTGGCTTCCCTGACATTCCATGCTTATGTTGTAGTCTCCTCCTCCTGTGAATAAAACCTTACATTCTTCTCTCTCTCCTCCCACTGCTTTCTTTATTCTTCTTCTTTTCTTCCTTCCAACATACCTTGTTAAACACACATGGGAGCAAGAGAGATATGAAAGATAAAACATGCAATACAATTTTTATTGACAAATGATATACATTTATAGTGCATTACATGACCGTTGGGATTTACATCCCAAGGTCTCTTGGACTCCTTTTGTCCATTCGGCTTCCACACTAACCCATTGAGGATTAGGTGTCCAACATTCCCCCCCTTAATCCGAAGGGTTATGTATGAGTCCAAGAAGAGAGCTGTAATACAAAATGTGCAAAAATGCATGGTAGCACTAGGCTGAATGTGCTCTCTGAAATGTTGGTATAAAGGGCGGTGGTTTAAGGATGACCACCAACTCTGGAATGCTTAGTGCAATTCCTGGAACTCTTCCAAAAACTGGCAAGAAGCTGGAGTCTTCTGCTAGAGGAAGTGCTCCTATTGCTTTGAAGAGGGAAACCTTCAACCATAAAAGGGAGGTCTCACCCCGTATAAAAGGTAAAACTTCAACCTGAAAAGGGAATTCTCAACCTGTGATGGTTTAAGGATGACCAACAACTCTGGAATGCTTAATGCGATCACTTGAACTCTTCCAAAACTGGCAAGAAGCTGAAGTCTTTTGCTAGAGGAAGTGTTCTCAATTTTGTTCCTGGAATTCTTCCAAAGTTGGCAAGAAGCTGGTGTCTTCTGCTAGAGGAAGTGTTCTAGATTGCCAACTGAAGGCATGTTCACAGGCATCTTTGTCTCTGGCTACAACTCTGAAACTGGTGTGGCAGGTTGTGGCTTAAGCTCGCTTGATGTGGCTTTGAAGCTTGTAGATGACCATCATTCCCCCCCTGTCAGATACAAGGTGAGAGGATGGAGAAAACTCAACTGCAAGACGGTTCAATACTCTGGAACAAGTTCTAACATGTGTTTGGAATATCTTCTTGGCTGTTGATGCCCATTGCCAAGAAGCGATCCATCCAAGATGAATCTTTGTTCTTGCAGGACATTTGTTGCTAAAGCATCTGTGTGAAGAATGGGTGGTTTTATGATAGTGCTTACATGGATGAAGATCAAAACAGTGATCTTTCAAATGGCCAACTCAGTCACAGTGTTGGCATTTCACGATCTGTTGTTGTTTTTGTTGCTGTGGAAGAGGGGCAGATTCTGGAACATTTGAAGCTGAACTGTCATGAATAAATCCAGCACTCTGAAACTGAATGGGCTTGGCATAGTCTGGAATATGAAAGGAAAAGTCCTTGTCATGTCCAAGACCAGTTCTATGCTTGTTGTGGACAAGTTGTTCCCAAGGTCTAATGATGGGCTTGGGAAGTGCAGACTGAGTTTCTGCATCTACATGTACAACTTCTGCATTATTAACTTGCTGCTGATGGGTGGTTGTCTCAATGTTCTGAACAAAAACAGGTTCAGAATGATGTCTATTTTGATGTAGCTCTTCTTGTTGTAGCTATGATTCAAGCTGCAAAAAATCGATCTTTTCCTGTGCATTTTGTAGACATGTCTGAATTTCTGAGAGAGATCCTTTGTTGATTTGTAATGTGTCATCAACAGTAGATTGTATAAGATTTTTCATGAACTCTAATACTTCACTGATTTTGGCCATTTTTCTTCAATGTTAGATTTACACCTTAAAAACTGATCACAATTATTACTTAACACAGAAAAGTAATATCCACTTACAATACATAGCAATATACTTTATAAATGTCAGCAAATGATGAGTGTGCAGCATAAAAGATTACAATCAGCCCACCAAACTCTTTATGCAGTAGTCAAATGCACTATAATGAGTTTTAATATGAAAACTGGGGCAACATCAACTGCAAACTTGCTTGGAACTTGGATTGAATATTGGTGTGAACACAACAGTTGGAACCTTTGACGCACAACAAAGGTGATTCGTACAATAAAGAGACTAAAGGGAATTAGCCCCTTCTTGCACTATTGATGAGTCTCAACTAAAAATATTCTCAACCAACAATTTACACAGGTGGAAACATGACCTCTTTTAACTGGAACTTTTACCAAACAACCACAAAAAATACCTTATACAAATTAATCTCAATGTCATCTCTCAAGTATAAAAGTCTGGAATAAAGACCGCAAGGATTCAAGGCATCATGAGCAGCAGCCAGATACTCGGCTTAGTGCAATAAGATCAATTTGAAGGGTTCTTCGTCTTTAAAGATCAGCCATAAAGAAGCCCATGGACGTTATCACTTTTCTTTCCTTTTTTTTTTTTTTAATGGTAATACCTGAGAATAATCATAAATAGCTTCCCCTGGTAAATTTATTCAATGTAACTAAAGACAAGTTCCATTCAGTTTACAACCTTCACAATATCATGACTGGTGAAAAATGTGTTCGCTCATTACAATGACAAAAAGAATCCATAATCCATCCATTCTAGTAGAACTCTCAACCAAAAATTCTTCCAAACCTAATCCTGCTGTTTATCAAACTGCCATCCAGAAAACTTATTCCCCAAAGTAGACTACAGTTATCCATAATTTAGCTGGAATATATCATTAAAAACATAGTAGCTTACTATTGGCGTAGGCATCAAATGAAACATCTGACTGAACTTCAGCTGATGTTGTTCCTCGGGCAACTGCAGGCTGCCGCTGACAAATACAAGCATGCTGCCAGCGAGACCTGAAGGCTGGCAATCAACTGTGGATATGTTATGCTTGCATTGCTGGAATGGGAGGCTGGTGAGCTTCCCCACTATGTTCTCCACTCACGCAGGCATATCTTTTGTCCTCGGATAAATGCAGGATGTTATGCTATATTATTTTGAAGGGCTCCTCTTCACATTTTTTTTTTTTTGAAGGTATGGTATTATGCTGGAGAACTTTATAAAGATGAGTGATTTATATAACAAGATCAAAGGTTGTATTGTTGATTCAACACCGGAGCCAAAACCAAATCCTAAGGTTTGGGCATTAGGATTCTCAACTGCATTATTAAACAAAAGAAGTCGCCTAACACACCCTACATATGAAGGTGGTCAAGAAAATTCAGAGAAGAAAGATACAAATGAAAAGCCAACGGAACATATTCAGCCCCTAAATGTTGAAGAAACTCTTATAGCAGTTTTAGAGAAATTATCCTCCGTTGTGTTTAAGTTACCTCATGTAAATCAGAGGTTGTCTGAAGTTACTTTCGTAATCTCCAAGAATCAGCCCCTTGTCCACAGTTATACATATACAACACAGTGTATGCTGGCGAGAGCGGGCACCGATACTAGACAAAACTTGCAATGGAATGGATTAAATAGTGGTCTTCGTGTTATTGAGTCCCCAAAAAATAGCAGTCGCTTTCCCTTGAACCGCCACAACATTTTTACGCCATGAAAATCCACAATTTAAAGATCTTACGGTCCAGCCTCTGCGCCGGCGAAGGTGTTGATTCGCTATTGCAGGAGGTCGTGCGTTTGGGCGAATTGGGATTTAACTTCCATATTCAACTGTATTCTAGTCTACTGGACATGACAAACCAGAGGAGGAGATCTGTACCCAAGGGGCAGCAGTCAGAGAGACTCAAATATCACAACATGGACTTTCTGAGAGTGAAGGTACCTGATCGCTGTCTGAAACAGTTTAACGAAATTAAAAATCTTTTGAATTTGAGATGTCACAGAGGTATAGTGGACTGGTTATTACCAGATAACATGAAGGGCTTGGTAGAGTTCACTCAAGAAATGGGGTATGACAATGGTCGACAAACCATTGACTAGTTATTTGCAATTGGAATGGGAACTGAGCATATAATAAATTTCAGACAAGCACTCGATTCACAGATTGGTGGACATATAGTAAATTTATCACTGTCGAGGGAAACCAGAGAGCTAGGGTTTAACAGAGGTATATTTACAGTCAGGTGAAATTCGATCAAGCACAAAGCAGTGAGATACCATACGATACCATGCTAGGCTGAATTCGATCAATATACTGTGCAATCTCATGGCTTGTATCAATCTTTTGAGCACTGAATTGGGGAACTTGAAGGCGGAAATGACCGATTTTTAGGCTTCGAAGAGGCAGAGAATGCATAGGCACCAACGCATATCTGGGCAAGCAATGGAATATGGAGCAGAGCATAGGTTATGTCAGGACAGAGGCAAAGTAGTGCTTATTGTATTCAGAGGAACATGAAGGCGCAGGTATAAAACGTCTATGACACCGACGCAGTGAGACAGCGTTTGCAGCTGGTCTCTTAACAGAGGCAGAGGTCAGGTAACACAGAACTGACATATATAGAGACCACAAAACAAGTGGATCAAATTGGAGCAGGACCAGCAATCACCTGCTCTGATACCATGTTAAACACACATGGGAGTAAGAGAGATATGAAAGATAAAACATGCAATACAATTTTTATTGACAAATGATATACATTTATAGTACATTACGTGACCGTTGGGATTCACATCCCAAGGTCTCTTGGACTCCTTTTGTCCATTCGGCTTCCACACTAACCCATCGAGGATTAGATGTCCAACATACCTAAAAGAAATGGTGGGCTAAGCTTCAATACAATCCAATTGATTTTGAGTCTTTGCAATGATTTCTTATACATTGGGGTTCTATTTAGTGCCTCCCTCATTATATCAGGAGAATGGTGTTCTATGATTTTTAGGCTATAAGGTAAGGTGTTCCACCTCCTTTGGTAGGCTTGCTGGCTGTCATCTCCTAGAAATATTAGCATGTCTTCAAAATGTGTGATTTCCTATTCTTGTACAACAAGGTACCTTGGTGCAAGTTTTGGATCATTTGCAATGAGGTTCTGAGTGTTGATGATAGCCATTGGGTTAGACTGATATGATTTGATCATAAGGGGTTTTGCTTCTTCTTTTGCCAATACCTTTTTAATTTATGTAGCTATGGCCTCCTCATGATTCATCCAAGATGCCAAGGCCATTAATTGTAAGTCCCCTAGCTTTGGATTTGGCTCCCACACATTTAAATCTGTCAAAGCTAAATTGTGTAGGTAGAACTCAAATATCTTTTCTCTATCCTCTACGGTGCTTTGATCACAAAGGTCAATGAATTGTCTATAGTATTGGAAAGGCATAGTTCCTCTTTGTGCTAGGGTCATTATCTGGAATTGTAGCCATTGTTCCTTGAGGTATAAGGCATATGACTTTGTTGGCATCCTGCACTAGATTGCCTCCATGGATAAACTGGCCATAGTTGCCAGTTGGCCTTCCTTTTCTTGTCGCTGCTTCCTTATCCATGTGTTCTTAGCCTCTAACTGAGATTTCATTATTGCTTCTCTGTCTCTTATGCTACTTAGTTCTCTGCCCATTTCCTGCAATTTCTCTTCCATGTGGCCTCCATCCTCTACCCCTTTTGATTAAGCAATTTGCATCCACCTATGCATCCTTTCCCTCTCTTTTTCAAGTTCGAAGAATAGAGGAATGGAAATATTCTGTGGTATCACCCTACCTCCTTCAATGAATCTGTAGTAGGAGTTGAGGTTTGTATGTGGGCTAGGTTCCTTCAGTTCCTGGGCATCTACCTTTGTTTCTTCTTGAGTAATTCCTTCTTGGTGCCCTTTCTATGTTTCTTGTAGGATTGTCTCTGCTTCCTGTAGGTATGATTGTGTCTCCTGTAGGAGACATTTTCCTTTTGTTGAGGTTGAAATGGTGACAGGCCTCTTAACATAGGTGATTAGAGATTTGGGAGAAGCTTGTTTTGACGTTCCTTCTCCTTCCTTTTTCCCTAGAGGGATTGCTTACTCTTGTTGTTTTGGTGAGTCCTCTATGAGAATTGGAGTTTTGGTAGTGGTTTGAGGTCTCCCTTGTCTAATCCTGGTGCTCTTTCTTCTCCTGGAGTAAAGTGGAGTTTGTCTTTGTCTCTTTCCCTTTGATTTGATAGGTGTACTTAAGGTTGTTAGAGTAGTTGTTGGCTCTTTATTTGTAGGCTCTGGAGACACTCTTTGTGATTCTTCTCCTTTCCTGCTCTGAGTTGCAGACTTTTGTTCATCCTTCTGCCCTTCATCCTCTTCTTTGTCTCCTTCTTCCTCTTATTTCTCTTCCTCTGTTTCTTCATTATTCTCATATGTTTCTTCTTTTGTTTCCTCCTTTGTTTCTTCTTCTTTTCTTCCTCTATTTCTTCTTCCCCCTCCCTAGTAATAGGGCTTCTGTCATATTCAATGGCTTGAATTTCTCCTTATTCCTGCATGTGTCCAAATGTTGTCCATGCAATAAGGATTCTTAAGTTTTGTAGAGCATCTTCAAGAATGAGTTTGATCAACCCATGATGGGCTAAATGCTGATGTTTTCCCTCTTGTACCTTGATGCTCATGTATATCATGGATTGTAACAGAAAATATGGTATACGCAGTCTATTATGAGGAAGTGTGTTCTATCCAAATCTCAGTTCTTGGAGGAGTCTAAAATGGTATCCATACACTACATTATATCTCCGTTCACACAAAATATATTTGATGATGTGGTAACTGACTTCATTCCAAGGGTATGGAATGCTCTCCCTTCTAACCACATTTTTTTCTTCAATTGGTTCTTCTCCTTCCAAAAATAAACTTTTCTTTGCAAGGGTGTTGTTAGTCTTGTCCTCTTTTCTCCATTGTAACCCTAGGGGGAGTGTAGTTATCCTGCTTATAACCTCAGGGGTAATTTCTACTAACAAACCCTTCACTACACCAGTGGCATTGGCTCTAGTGAGGGGTATGAGTGACATGGAAAATTCTCTAGCCACATCATCGTCGTATCCTCTCCTCTTCTCAAAGAACCCCATCCATTAATGCCTTGTAAAAATTTCCACCATAGGAGGATGCTGGTGGATTCTTGCTTGGTTTGTGGGTTCTCTTTTATTGAAATCTCTTGTCATATTTTCCTGGTAATTCTTGAGGTTTCGGCGGATACAATTCAAGACTTCTATTAGGTGAGGAAGTTTTGGAGTTTAACCTTTACTGACATGCAATGAAATATTTCTATCCTTATATGCACTGCAAATTCTTAATCGAATTGAGGATTTCTTCTTTTAAATGGAAAATATAGAAGGTATGGAACCTATCTCCCTTTGCTATGTTCTGATGAAGATAACCCTTGATCCAATTGCCTTTAGTGTCCACTGGTAGCTCTATAAGTGTTGGGACAAGAAAAAGGTATGATTTCTCTTCGTAAAATTCTTTATTTACCATTCATCCTTATACGATTATCTCTGTTTATAGATTAAATTGAGGAAAATATCGACTAAATTTGGATGAAAGAATTTGGTGATAGAATAGACAAATCTAGTACAAGAAATTGATTTTTTGCTATCTTTGTGTGCAGAGATGCGGACTGGGAAAAATATGTTCAGTTGACAGAATAGCACAAGGCCATAAAAAGGAAAAGCTACAACGTCTTGGGTAGACAAGGAAGTAGGAGATTAGATCGAACAATGTTATTTTATCACATGACCAGATTATGTATTGTGAAATCCTTAGGATCCCCTGATCCTAAGGATTCGATTTTATCTAAGTTACTCTTTTATATTATATATAGGGCCAAAAGGCAATTAGAGACAGTTCATACTTTGATAAGTTGTAATTATTCTTTTTGAAAACACATACATTGTTATCTCAATGACTTTTGTAAGTTGTTACTTGCATTAATGAAAGAAGGTTGTGTTTGATACATATTCATATTCTGAGATCTTATTGAGCGGAGGATTCTAGCGACTTTGGGCCCAGTCATGAGAAGTTCTACTGCTCCCTTGTGTTATAGTTTTTGTATTCAGTCTTTGCTATTGATTTAAATGTTCAGTCATTGGTTATTTCATTTATCATAAATATTTGTGATATTGATTCATACTGATGTTCAATTAGATTTAGAGTGAAGCCGTGTGACATACTTAAGTAGCGCTTTGATTGGAATGAGTGAATTAGTGTTAATAGCAGATTGTTGTTCATTTCGAATTGATGTTATCATAGATCTTGGAGATAAGGCTGATTAACTTCTACAGATTGCAATATAGATCATTTTCCATTTAGAAATCCTTTATCACTATTTGCCGTTCAATTATTGTTGTTGTTCAATTGAGAATTGAAAGTTAACTTGGGTTGTTATAGATTAATAGTGTTGTTCAATAGTTATAGTTTCTTTCCTTGATTGAGTAAGTTAGCCTTAAGTCTATTTGAACAACTCTCAGTGTGATTCTTCTTTTCATTCAGTTTCAATTGATTTTGGAACAAGTTGCATAGAATTGTAGTGTGTCAAGAGTATTTCTTCCATAGATAGTTCTTTCCAGATTTGTGTGAATTAAGTTGAAGAATTAGCCATCAGCAATTGCAACAATTCATCATTAGATAACCTCTAGATTCACTTAATATACTATGCTGACATATTGAGATAAAAAGACTTACCTCGGGTTGAAAACTAATTTAGGCATTGAGATTGCCTATAAAAAGACATCTTAGTGAGCCAACATTTTGGCACCATTGCAGGGGAGAGTGTTTCAAGTGATTGTTTTTATTTTTGCTGTGAAATAATTGGGTTTTAAAACCAGAAGGTAAGAACCTATGTACCTAGCAAGTAAAGTGCTTGCTTACCTGCTCAATTTACAACAAAACCTTAGAGGTTAAATAGGAATTTGTTTTTATGAATGACTAGAAATAGAAAAATATAAAAAGAGCAGAATCCTCCACCAAAACTCACAAAACCCAAAGGATCAGTGAACCTTGGGAGAACGACATTTATAGATGAAATTGTAAGAAGCGTAGAGTCTCAAGCGTCAGTAGGATTCCATAATATATTTGGAAAAAATTCTACTGCTATCCCTCAAGCAGCAGGCTCACCATCTGCAGCTCATGCTAAGATTCAAAGCCAAGTATAAGGACCGCAGTAGAGTTTTCAAGCTACAATAATTTTACACTCTGATCCTTTACAAGAGGGAAAATCTTGTAACTTAAGAGAAGGAAAAGGAGATACTAGTGGGGCTGTTAAAGAAAAACCATGACTGTTTGAACAAAGATCTCCTAAGATCCCAGACCTAGGTAGTGCTGCAAAGCCAACTCGAGTTGCTAACTCTCTGCTTACTCTAGAAGTACCCCTTGAAGTCCCCGAAGATTATTGGATATCTTTGACCAAATGGAAGATCAGCCACCCCAAGGTCAAACCTCGACATTATAGTATCCCATAGTCGACTAGGTGGCCAATGCTCCTATAAAATCTATTCTTCTACAGATCATCCCAACTTTCCATGGGATGATCATAGAGGATCCTGATGCTTTCTTGTTTGAGTTTGATGTCCTTTGTAGAGGGTATGACTATACCACTGACCCCCAAAATCTAAAACTATTCCCTTCCATTCTGAAAGGGGCAACTCTAAGATGGTTTATGGGTCTAGGTGGGCAGGACTATCAATTCTTGGGATGAAATGAAAACCTCCTTCCTCAAAAGATACCAGGAATTCTGTAAAAATAGGGAACTGAAAGATGAGAGTTTTATGATGACAGAAAAAGATAATGAAACACTAGAAGAATATGTAGAACGATTTAATTATAATTTGCAGAGGTCTCCACACACTGCCCTACCAAAAGAAGTCTTAAGAGTTATCTTAATTAAAGGAATGAAAGAGGGATGGGTAGAAACTCTAAACATAATGGGAAAAGGAGAAATTTCTCAGGAAGATTATGATGAAATTATTCATTTGTGTATCAGGT
Source organism: Pinus taeda (assembly GCA_000404065.3). Lineage (NCBI taxonomy): Eukaryota > Viridiplantae > Streptophyta > Pinopsida > Pinales > Pinaceae > Pinus > Pinus taeda. The sequence continues at coordinate 192,087 of APFE030799007.1, forward strand.
GTTCACGGGGAAGCACACGCATAGGATCAAGAAGCCGAGATCTAATGAGAAGAGGAAGCAAACCAAATAGTGGAGGCGTAACACGGATGGAGATCGCAAACCTCCTGGAAGATTTTAAGACAAACATCCTAGGCACTCTTACAACACAGCTGGACATCCTACAGGCTAAACAAAAACATGCTTTAGCATAACAAAATTTGGTCATCTTCTACCCACGTTGTCGAAAGAAGCACAGCCAACGGGAATGCCCATTAGACATGGTTCAGACATGTGCCATCTGTACTAAAGATCACAACACTAAACACTGTCCATCATTACCCGGGCTGAAAGAAATATTCCAAGAAGCAAAGGAAGAAACAAAACTGATATACCTGATGAACCAGCGTCGATAATGGCAAGCTAAACCTACAGGTATGTCACAAGACGCATCCCAATTCTTTTCTTCCTCGTAGTTTAATCAACAATAAAACCTTGGGGTAGCCTGCCAAGGTCAATAACCCTACTAAAATTGGCAAAGTTCGCCATTCCCTACAACATCCTGGCCAACACAATCCTTTCCAGGAAATGGATGGCCGAATTCTCCTTTTATTCCTGTTTGGCAAGGCAATCCCTATCAATCCCAATGGCCTGCCTCCACCTCTCAAAATCCAAACTGGTCTACAAATTGGCAGTAAACTCTGGGGATATCCAATGTAACTATGGGGACGGGCCCTCAGCTTCAACCCGCATTGTCAGCTCCTTATACATTACAACATAATTCTCAACCTCCTCTGCTGTCGCAGTTACCAGCTCAGCCAAACTCAAATCTTAATAACAAACCAGTCCAATTGGTACAAATTATTGAAAACCAAGAGTATGAGATTGAGAAGAAAGAATGTAATGAGCTCATATTGAGGTCAGGACGCATCATCACCCCTGAGGAAAACAGGGACCAACCTTCAATTGAAAATGTAACTCCACCTATACATATTCCACCAGCTGTACATATTCCACCGCCTGTAAATAATACTGAACTAAGGAAAGGGGAAGGGACAGATCAGTATGATGACCTTGAAAAACTTATAGTCACTTCTCCTCCATTCCCCGAAATATTAACAATACCTAAACCGATCACCTACCCTGATTTCAATCTTGTAGGGGAACTAAAAAATTTGTGTATTAAGATCCCTCTCCTCCAGGCCATTCAAGACATTCCTATCTATGCCAAAACAATCAAAGAATTGTGTGTAAAGAAGCCTATGAGGAAGGTAAAAACCTCACCCACTATCCATGTTGTAGGAACCTTATTCGATTTACTCTTTGGAGAGGAAACTCCAATAAAGTACGAGGATCCTAGAAACTCGATAGCAAGAGTTCATATATATGGACGCTCTTTTCCAAATACACTAGTTGATCTAGGAGCTACCATTAACATATTAACAACATAAACTTGTCAACCACTTGGTATTACAGCCCTGGAACCAACCACCACTTTATTAGAACTTGCTCACCAATCAGTGGTAAGACCAAAAGGGACTTTACAAGACATCACAGTTTCTATTGACTCATGGGAATATCCAGTAGATTTCCTGGTTATAAAGCCAAGGAGTAGTTTGGATGGGCATCCTTTGATTCTAGGCCAACCTTGGCTAGTAACAACTGATGCATATATCGGCTACCGAGAAGGCAACATGACTATTACAAAGGGGGATGCTATAAAAAATCTAGTGTTATATCCTCCTGCTAGGCCAAGCTTGCCCATTGTAAAAATATGTAAGCAGCCACCAACATACCTAGAAGAGAGCATCCATTCACCACTCATAGTAGCGGAGGCATTGTAATTTAAAAATAACACTGAAGATGGCGTTATCAATAATTTTATAAATCAGCCCACTAATGTGAGTAATTTATAGTGTCAGATGTTGAAAGCAATCCTTGATAACAAATCCATGGAAGATCCCATGAAGGATACAGATGACCAACATATTCAGACAATTGTTGTTCATAACAACAAACCCATTGAGATCAAGCCAGGAAAAGTTCTAAATATCAATGACAATTTGGATATCAAACAACAGCAGAAGCTTATTAAGGTCTTATAGAAAAATAAAGGGGCTTTTTCCTGGGATTATCCTAATATGAAAGGGATAGACCCACAGCTATGTACACACCACATCTATCTAGAGAAGGATGCTTGACCCATCTAGTAGCCTCAACAGAGGTTGAACCCACACCTCAAAGATATCGTGAAAGAGGAATTGTAGAAGATACTAGATGTAAATTTTATTTATCCTATCCTAGATAGTTAATGGGTCTCTCCATTGGCAGTCATCCCTAAGAAAAATGGGAAGTGGCGTATTTGTGTAGACTATCAGGAGCTGAATAAGGCAACACAGAAAGATCACTTCCCCCCCCCCCATTCATTGATCAGGTCCTCGATACATTTGCAGGGAATCAGTTCTTCTCCCTTTTAGACGGTTTCAGTGGCTACAATCAAATTCAGATTTCGATTGAAGACCAGGATAAAACAACCTTCACCTGTCCCTGGGGAACATTCGCTTACAGGGTATTTCCATTTGGCTTGTGTAATGCCCCAACCATGTTCCAGAGAGCTTTAATCAACATTTTTTCTGACCTAATAAATGAAGGACTTGAGGTATATATGGATGACTTTACTCCATATGGGGATGACTTTGATCAAGCATTGCAAATGCTAGAAAAGGTCTTAGAACGATGCATTGCTACCAGGTTATATTTAAGCAATGTCAAGTGTCACATGATGATGATCGAGGGCGTGATCCTGGGACATTATATCTCCACAACAGGAATACAGGTAGATCCAACAAAAATACAGGTACTTCTTTTACTTCCTACCCCCTGCAATCAAACAGAGGTACGTAGCTTCCTAGGATATGCAAGCTATTATCGTAGGTTTATTAAAAAAAATTCACAGATTTTTGCACCCTTATATGCTCTAATTGGAAATGTTCATTTTAGTTGGTCTGACAAGTGTGACACAACTTTTGCAGGTTTAAATAAACTAGTCTCAACAACACCAGTATTACGTGGACCAAACTGGGAGCTGCCCTTCCACATCTCCACGGACACATCAGATGTAGCTATAGGTGTTGTCCTCGGCTAAGAGGAGGACAAGAAACCTTATGCTATATATTATATTAGCAAAAATCTCACTTCTGTAGAACTTAATTATACAGTGACATAAAAAGAATTCTTAGTTGTCATTTATGCAATAAACAAATTTAGACACTATATAACTAGATTTCAAGTCTTTTTGTACACTGATCACTCTTCCTTTCGGTATTTAGCTAATAAACTGATCACAAATGGTCAAGTAACACGGTGGTTATTATTTTTGCAGGAGTTCGACATTACCATTAAAGATCGTCCGGGGAAGGAACACCCAGTTGCTGATTTTCTATCTCAAATCCCAAAGGTGAATGATCCACTGGCAGTAGATGACCAATTTCCATATGAACGCCTATTTGCAATGGCAGCCAAGATGCCGTGGTACACAAATGTGGAAAATTAACTGGTAGTAGGCAAGCTACCTAAACATTTGACGACAAGAGAAAGAAAATTGATTGTTCAGCGCAGTGCCTAGTTCTCTTGGATAGGTGGATATCTTTTTCATACAGGGGCCGATATGTGTATATGCAGATGTATCTGCGAAGACGAGATCCATGACATTTTGAAGGCTATCCATGACGAACCCTGCGGGGGACACTTCGCAGATCGAAGGACAAGAAATAAGGTATTACAAATGGGTTATTATTGGCCCACTATTTTTAAGGATGCTAAAAAATATGCCCAGGCTTGCCATAGTTGCCAAAGGTTGGGTCGACCTGGCCATCTGATGAAATGCCTCTACAACCTCAATTAGTCATAGAACCCTTCGAGCGTTGGGCATTGGACTTCGTGGGTCCATTCCATCTGCCATCCAATCAGAAGGACTACATACTGGTAGCCACAGATTATGTGACAAAATGGGTGTAAATAGTAGATTTACCAAGATCCATAGAGGAAGCAGTGATTGAATTCCTTCTTGGGCTATTTTTGTGGTATGGATTATCAAGAGAAGTGATCACATATGGGGGAAAGCAATTCACAGGGCACAAGATTACTGCCACTCTCAGAAATCATCATATTATGCACACGATCACTTCTTTATATCACCCACAGTAGAACGAGCAAGTCGAAAGCACCAATAAGGTTATAGAAGTGATTCTAACCAAGACAGTCTCAACACACCAGAAATATTGGGTTTCTAGACTGCCATAGGCTTTGTGGGCCTATTGTATGATGTGGAGGAATACTATTGGATACTCTCCATACCAGCTTGTGTTTGGTAAAGAACCAATTTTTCCAATCAAATTCGAAATAAAGACTCTAAGAATGACCCAAGAAGTGGGGCTAGATTTAACAGAAGCCCAAACCAAGTGTGTTTAGCAAATTAACAAACTAGATGAGGCTTGATTTCTTGCTTTGCAATGAACTGCAATAATTCAGCAGCAAAGGGAAAAATCGCATGACAACCTTATCAAGAAGAAAACATTTCAAAAAGGGTATTGGGCACTTCTGTACGATTCCAAATTCCAAGACTTCCCAGCCAAGTTGCAAACAAGATGGATCAACCCTTATGAGATTCAAGAAGTGCATAATAATGGTACTCTTACCTTGACTACCATCGACAGATCCAACCATTATTTTAAGGTAAACGGGCATCGCGTGCGCCTCTATCATCAATTGCTTACCAAGGAGTCTTTCTGCGAGCAGGTACGCAAGGACCCCTCCATGCAAATTATAGCTGCAGGGAATGAAGGCCCACCAACTTTCCTTCCAAAAATTGAAATTGCTTGAGAAATTGTAAATAATGTACATACCCTTTTTAGGTATTACTATGTAAATAAGAATTTCACAAAGTTTGGAAGTTTTTTCCCTTTTTTTGTTTTTTTGCTATTCAAACAATTGAACATCTGCCATTCAATTGATTGAACAATACATTTTCTTCTTTTTGTTTTCGTTGTTCAAATAATTGAACGTCTGTCGTTCAATTGATTGAATAACACATTTTCCTCTTTTTTGATTTTCATTGTTCAAACAATTGCACGATTGTCGTTCAATTGATTGAACAACACATTCCATTTTATTTTGTTTTCGTTGTTCAAACAATTGAACGACTGTCGTTCAATTGGTTGAACAACACATTTTGTTTTATTTTGTTTTCACTGTTCAAACAATTGAATGACTGTCGTTCAATTGATTGAACACCACATTTCATTTTATTTTGTTTTCACTATTCAAACAATTGAATGACTACTATTCAATTGATTGAACAACACATTTCGTTTTATTTTGTTTTCACTGTTCAAACAATTGAACGACTGTCGTTCAATTGATTGAACAACACATTTTGTTTCTCTTTATTTCGTTGTTCAAACAATTGAATGACTATCGTTCAATTGATTGAACACCACTTCTTGTTTTTGAATGATTTTCGCTGTCCAAAAAATTGGACGACTGCCATTCACTTGAGTGAACAACACTTTTTGTTTCTCTTGATTTCACTATGAAAACGATTGAATGATTATCATTAAATCGATTGAACAACACCTTTTAAGAAGATAAATTGTGAATTTTCCTCATTTTTTTTATTATCATTATGACATTTTCTCTTCTTCTTTCGTATTGCAAATAAGCACCATTTGAATTTATTTGTGCCTCCTCTAAGGAAAAATGGTAATAATAGTATCATTATGACTTCTAAAGCCTTTTGATGGTTATCTTTATCCATAAGCTAATATTGTGTATCTTTAGAATGACTGCCTGAACATCTTTCATTTTGGACACATCATGAAATGATTCATTATTCTTAATCCATGCTGCCTTATGTTTATACTCCCAAATGGATAAAACTCATTGATATAATGATAAGGGGATAAGAGTATAGCACTTTCAGTGGCATCCTTTTACTTCTTACACCATCCCTGACTCTTAAGGAGCAAATGAGCCTCCGTTTTTTTACAATAAGGATTCCAAAAGAAAAATAAAATATGAACATGATTAAAACATTGTCTAAAGAGGATAGGGGGTCTCATTACGAGCCAACCTACCATGATCATAAGGATGTAATAGGTGACATTCCAATTTGGCTACCAAACCAAGGCAATGACCTTCTTGATAAGTAAATATGTCAGAAGAATAGGGGGTCTCATCACAAGCCAGCCTGATCACTTTGTTACACCCTAGTGAGTGGCACTATGGTTATCTGGTCAGCATGCCAGCATAGTGGTCTCTTTATGACAAATAAAAGAAGAATTAACAGTAAGAAGGACTCTGGCTCATTTGGGGGGGTTAAAAAGCAACCCTGCCAAGGCTATGAACACCTGCTGCCAACAATGGCTTTGCTTGTGGTATTGCAATATCACCTTATATTTCCATATGTCATTTAGATCTTATCACCTATGGATTTGTTCTAACGAGAATTTCCATTTGAGCAACACTTTTACAAGCCAAATATCATGGTGACTTTAATCTATTTTCATTATATTCCATATGTCCAATCATCAAAAGATAATCATTAAACACATACCGCCTATTATGATGATGTGATAAATACCACTCACGATGAAGATTTTTGACATAATGAATTAAAAATTGCTGATTTTCGATTTGGCCAATTCACATCCGCTGACGAATATTGCTTGATTGCTTTACCAATTTGCGTGCTATGTTTTTTGGTCGCCGACATTTATTTCACATCAATGTATTTGCTTGATTTTCGCATGCTGAAAGGACGTGGATGCCCTTTTATCGTCAGAAGGGGGATGGACTGCGTATGCATGACACGTATCACAATTATGGATAACTGTGTGACAATCATTCAGATTACCTCCCGAGTAAAAACCGCATGATGAGTATGAATGTGTAATAATTAGCAGGAATTTCTGATTGGATGAAGAATGGTAACCATTATGGAAGACGTGCGAACTCATGATCCTGCGTTAAGTATGGCTAACAGGACGAATGAATTAACTAAAAATGATAATAATTGTCCAAACAACACCATTTCCTTGTTAATTGCAGTAACATACATTGTTGTTGTTCTGCATTACAGAGGTAAAACACAATTGCATATAGGTGAACCAGCCTTAGGTGCAGCAGCCATGGGCGGAAGAGATATCCAGAGTGAACCTCCAGTGTTGATGGTATCGGATCAAGCTCGCAAAATCCTCGAACATGCTAGCTGGCTGTAGTATTTAAATAGATTGCATGGATTTCATGAGGAGTTAACGCTGGAATTTCTATAGAATCTGCAGAACGATAGCACAATGGTAAAATGTATAAGCATGATGGTTTTTGAAGAATTCCTAGCCGAAGTCACTGAACTTACTGCAAACGAAGTGAAATGGACAAATAAACGCGTCCTTTTATACAGTGCAATTGACGTATTACAGGACTTGGGCGAACGGCCGGTACGAGCAGGGAAAGGGATTCATCCTTCGGTGTTAAAACAACCGTTGCAAGAACTGTATGTCATCGTCCAAAGACACATTACCCGCGATGGTCGACACAATGTGGTAAAGCCTCGACAACTGAAACCTCTAGCCATTTTAAAACAAAGAATTTCAGTTAATTTACCTTTTATCTTAATTCCCTTTTACGTGATGTCACCCGACGGGTAAGGACAACTAAAGACCCACATAGTGTAGTCAACCATCATGGGTTAATTATCATAAATCCTACCTTGGCTCCACCCTTAGAAAATGTGGAAACAGAGCAGAAAGGGCCAAGAACCCCAAGCCCGAAAAGAACATTAAAGAGAAAGAATTCCTCTGTACCCTTAGAACCAAAAAATCCTAGGTGCTCTATGTGAGTGAAAGCCCAACAACACATCCCAATCCAAGCAGAGGAAGTCATACCATCCCGCACATTTCCTCCTAGTTCGCAAGACCCCCCTTTGCAAGACTTTGAGGAGGAAGTGGGCAGTGTATTGGGAAGCATGGGAATGTTTTCCGAAGGTAGAGAACAGCTAGGAAGCATTGAAAAGCATAATTGTACCCCTGACCGGTTGGTCCCTGCTGACAACCCTGGTCATGAGAAAACCCAACCATTCACTGATGCCATAGAGGAATAGAGGGAGTCAATTCCTACTATGGAAACACACCTTGAAGCCGAGGTACATGAAGGAGAAGACAACAGAGAAGAAACTCAAACAATAAGCATCGGTCTAGTGGACCCCCCAGCAGAAGGAAACCCTGAAGAAGAAAACCTGAGAGATGCCAATCAACCAGGTGATACTTCCTTTTTGAAGTCCCCTGAGGACGAGGCCTACCAAGGAGAAGACTCTGAGAATGATAATTGTTTAGGAGATACCATTGCATTGGGATCTCTTGAAAAAGAAATACATAATAACAATGAGCTAGAAGGAGAAATTCCACCAGAAGACACAATTCCAAGTGGAAACATCCTTGATGCTGACATAGTACAGCCTGTACAGGAAATAGAGGACAATGCAGCTAACCCACTGCAAGATGGAGGCCCTAGAGTAAAGAAGTATTACAGAGATAGGCTTAGAAAGATGCTAAGAAAGTATAGAAAACATAAGCATTTAATCAGGTGGTTGAAACATTAGTTAAAAGAGGCAACCAGAACCAGAAAATTGAAAGTGGAAATGGAAACTACAGGAACGCAAACAGAACAATGTTCTGGAAGGATGTTGAGACTCAGATAAAGTTTCTTGTGGTCTGTCCAAAAGAAACCCAAACTAAACCAACTATGATAGAAGACACTGCCATGCAAACTAAGGACCCCTATATTTTTTCTCATGGAACCCAAATGGACCACCCCACTGTGGATACTACTGTCCAAATAGATGTTGAAGAAGATGTTCAAGTTGATTGTATAATTCAAGAAGCAGTTGAAGCTGCTATGCAAATAGAGCCTAAGAAGACCCAAGATGGAGAGGCCCAAATAGATGACACACCCCTTTACACCCCCTTGGTAAGAGAGGTCATCATCAGAAAATTGCAGAATGAGCTATTGGCAGTTCAATAGGAACTGGCTCAGCACAAGGAAAAGGTGGTCCCTGTGCATGAAAATCAAGGGTTAAGAAAGAAGTTTGAAGCACTTCCCATGACTGAAGATGAGACCTTTTCTCAATATAAGGCTAAGCAAAAGAAGGTTGAAAGATTAAAGGGTCAAATGCAAAAAGCTAGAGAGCAAATGGAGATCGTCTACTCTCTTTATTCAGACACCCTATCATGTCGAGCCCCTACCACCAATTATGCCTTATTTCTCATGGAAAGATACCTCTTACTAAAAGTCAAGGCCGCTAAGGCTGGAAAACTGGTAGAGATCAAAACCACTCCTGAATTTATTAAATGCTTCATAGAGTACGATGAGAAGGTTCAACGCCTCCTCTGTGAACTCTATATGCATAATTTCTTTTTTAGAAGATGACAGGGACCGCCACCCTGGCCCTTTTATAGGAGACAACCAATTTTAGGCATTCCTCTCATTTTCCACCAACCAACTCAAGTGGGACAAGGCTCACAACACTTTCAAAAAATGTGAGTATGGCATTGACCTATGGGTCAGAGGGAAGCCTACATAGCCATTACTCCTATTTGTTAGGCATAAACAGTTTATGTAGTGAGTCGGTGTTGTGGGAAAATTGGGGCCATTCCATACTGATATTATTCAGGCCAGAGAGGAATATTTCTAGGTCATTAAGTAAGAAGCCTTATCTGCATCAAGATAGAGGTGGCAAGTCTCCAGTAACATTGTGAGGAACCAAGAGCCATTTGGATATAGAAACTTCCAAGTTGCCTCTTCTCGTTTCTATAAATATAGAAATATGATTTTAACACTGGGGCTTGATTGAATAGGATGTCATTACATACCCCTAATCATATGGTATCATCTTGATCAATACCGTAGTGACTGTAACTTCAAGGATCAAGAGGTAACCCATGATTTTGTTGTCCTTAAGCAGAAAAATGGTTTTAGGAAGTAAAAGGAGGAAGTATATCTTGCTTATTCCCTAACTCAGTTGCATCTAAACTACTCGCTTGCATGTGGACATGAAAAAAGGTAAGTTGGGGAGTATGTTGGGACAGGAAAAAGGTATGATTTCTCTTCGCAAAATGCTTTATTTACCATTCATCCTTATATGATTATCTTTGTTTATAGATTAAAATGAGGAAAATATCAGCTAAAGTTGGATGAAACCATTTGGTGACAGAATAGACAAATCTAGTACAAGAAACTAATTTTTTGCTATCTTTGTTTGCAGAGATGTGAACCGGGAAATAGTCGTTCAGTTGACAGAACAACATGAGGCCATAAAAAGGAAAAGCTACAGTGTCTTGGGTAGACAAGGAAGTGGGAGATCAGCTCGAACAATGCTATTTTATCACATGATCAAATTATGTATTGTGAAATCCTCAGGATCCCCAAATACTGAGGATTCACTTTTATCTAAGTTACTCTTTTATATTATATATAGCGCCAAAAGGCAATTAGAGACAGTTCAGACATTGATAATCTGTAATTATTCTTTTTGAAAACACATACACTGTTATCTCAGTGCCTTTTGTAAGGTGTTACTTGCATTAATGAAAGAAGGTTTCATTTGATATATCTTCATATTATGAGTTATATTTAAGCGGAGGCTTCTGGAAAATTTGGGCCCAGTCACGAGAAGTTCTACTGCTCCCTTGTGTTATAGTTTTTTTATTCATCCTTTGCCATTGATTTAAATGTTCAGTCATTGGTTATTTCATTTATCATAAAGATTTGTGATATTGATTCATACTGTTGTTCAATTAGATTTAGAGTGAAGCTGTGTGACATACTTAAGTAGCGCTTTGATTGGAATGAGTGAATTAGTGTTAATAGCAAATTGTTGTTCATTTCGAAGTGATGTTATCATAGTTCTTGGAGATAAGGCTAATTAACTTCTACGAATTGCAATATAGATCGTTTTCCATTTAGAAATCCTTTATCGCTATTTGTCGTTCAATTACTGTTGTTGTTCAATTGAGAATTGCAAGTTAACATGGGTTGCTATAGATTAACAATATTATTCAATAGTCATAGTTTCTTTCCTTGATTGAGTAAGTTAGCCTTAAGTCTATCTAAACAATTCTAAGTGTTATTCTTCTTTGCATTTAGTTTCAATTGATTTCAGAACAAGTTGCATAGAATTGCAGAGTGTGTCAAGAGTATTTCTTCCATAGATAGTTCTTTCCAGATTTGTGTGAATTAAATTGAAGAATTAGCCATCAATGATTGCAACAATTCATCATTAGATAACCTATAGATTCACTACATATACTGTGTTGACACTCTTGATATAAAAGTACTTACCTCAGGTTGACAACTAATGTAGGGATTGATATTGCCTATAAAATTACATCTTAGTGATCCAACAATAGGCTAATCTCCATGTACCCTATAGGTTTCCTGCTTATTGTAGGTGCTCACTGTTTCTTGTAGGTGCTATTTCAGGAATGCTGAGAGTAAACATTTCTTTCGACGACTCCTCGAAGTTGCCTCTGCCTTCTTCGTAAGTGAGTCAATTTCTATTTCTACTTATGGATGATTTTGTTGGGTGATGCATTGGCTGGCCGAGTACGAGTACCTTATTTTGGACCGTTGGTCCCACTATCAGTTCATCTTATCACCTTGCCTCATAATCATCTCCCACTCTTATTCTCTATAACTTAACCATTTTTGGATTCATTCCCCTTTTTCCTTTGATTTGACCTTGCCACCTGTGTAGTGGACTAACCATTTTCTTCTCATTATCTAGCTGAGGGTGGCCAAGTTAATTGGCCACCTTCACATATAAAATAAACTCCCGCATTATTCCTACAATTTTAATCATATCATACTTATAAGGGAATATTGGTAAGATGAAATACCTGTGGGTCCTTTGCTTTGTTGATGATGCATGTTGGAGAGTGGTGCCAATTTGTTGTTATTTTTAAGCTGCATATTTTCGACTTTGTATTTCCTCTTCTGATGACTTGTTCCTTTTGATGATGTATAGGTGTTGGACCTTGTTGTTGATGATCTTCCTACTACTACTGACGTCTGGAGGAGCTTTCTCATCCTTGTAGTCCCTGTGCTAAAGATGGCTACAGTCTCTTTGGTCTCTTTTGTGGGATATACTACTACATAATTTCCTACAGGATGTCCTGTAGTTGCCTTTCCCTTAAATTCTCTCATTTTCCCTCAAATTTGAAGTAGAAGGGGTGTTGAAATGAGTAGAGAATGGGGTTATGGAATGGGACGTGAGGGATTATTCTTTTGGTATGCCTCCTGTTTCCCTTTTCTCTCTCTCTCTTTTTTTATATAAATTTTTTGAACTTGATTTCTTTGATGGATACAAGGGCGACATGGTTATGAAGGGTATTGGCTGTGGTGTGGCGAGGTAAATGTTTTTTACATTCAAACAAAGGCTTGTGTCACCACCTTGTCATTGGACTTCTCTTCTTTGGTTTCTAAGACCTCTTGTAATTCCTACAGGAAACTCCTGTAGGATTATAGGGAATCTTGTAGAAAACATAGAACTAGCTGAAATGATCTGGAATGGAGTATATATGGAAGACTAGGGGGATAATGGAGGATTTGAGAAGGGTGAAATAAAGCATATTTTTTGTAGGTTCTACTATCCTCTATATGTTTTGCTTATCTTCCTCTTGCAGGCTTGCAAAACAGAATTGTCATCTTTGTATCTTTTTCTCTCTTTTTTTTTTAGACAACTAGTCTACCTCCAAGGAGGTTTTCATCCTAGTTTCCTTCCCTATGTACCTCAAAAGATATTTTCACCCATATATCTTTTATTCTTATTACTTTTTTTTTTAACACTCTTGGGCCACCTCAAGAGGTTTTCAACCCAACAATTGTACTCAGGTGCTTCATGGAAGTTTTCACCGGAGTCCCTTTATTTATTTATTTATTTTTTCTTCTTCAGGGACTTGGTCAGGTGGAAGCTGAGACTTGATCAACCACCATCACTGTCTTGCTGATGCTATTGATGAATTCCTACTTTGATAAGGGCTTTTTGTATATTCTTAATCTATACCCATTGACAGGCACAGGGATAGCCTCTGCATCAATGGTTCTTATTTGAACAACACCATTATCATGAAACTTTTCTATTACATAAGGCCCTAACCATCTAGTCCTTAACTTGCCTTTGAAATATTTGTAATGGGAATCATACAACAAGGCCCAATCACCTTCTTGAAACTTTTTTTCTTTTATATTCTTTTCATGCTAGATTTTCCTTTATACTTTGTTGGGTGTGGAGCATGATTATCATCCTAATTTAGAGGTCTTTGTTTCAATCGGATGTATACCCCAGGAATATTGTACACCCCTCCATGCGGCGGGGGACTTGTCCCCCCCGCGGGAGTTCAGGGGGGGGCCATCCCTCCTGGCTGGGGGGTCCGGGGGCCAGCAGTCCCTCGGCGGGGGTTGCGGGGGTAGCAACCCCGAAGCTAAAAACAAATGTAAAATTGCCTTGTAAAAGTATTGTAATTTCTAGTCAACCTGGGCCATTAATTAGGCAGATGATCTGACAGTAGAATTTATGTTTAGTTTAGGTTTTTTGCCCCTAGAAGGAAACCCCCTCTCTTTGTATGAGGGTATTGTATTAAGGTTGTTGAATATAGGTGTATTCTCAGAGCGAGAAATAGATAGGTAAGACTGTGAGAGAGAACAGAGGATATTACAGTGGATCTACTATAGGTTGTGTCTGTTCATTTTGCTAGATAATAGAAAGGAAGGACTGGCTATTTGGAGTGTACGTACCCCAAACTAGGTGAACCACGTATATATGTGTCTCTCTAGTTTTATGTGTTTGTGTTTTTTCCACATATTATATGTCTTGCATTTCTCTGTCATATATAATATTTTTCTAACATACTTGAGTCACTTCTATGTGCAGGAGGGCCTGCATCCTAAATTCATCTAACCCATTCAACTGGAGCAGTCTTTCCTGTTGTGCCCTTGTGATATCTAGATCTAGTTGTGCTGCCATCCTCAAGGTGTTGTATTCAAATTCAATGGACAACAGGGATTTCTTCCCATAGGCCAGCTCATAAGGAGTGAAGCCAGTGGTGGTCTTCTAGGTGGTATTGTAGGCCCAGGTGTCCTCAACTAATCTGTTTGCCCAATCCTTTCTACTGCTACTAATCACCTTGGTCAAAATTCCTTCCAATGCTTGGTTGGTTACTTCCACTTTCCCATTAGCCTGTGGGTGGTAAGGGGTGGATTTTCTATGCTTGATCTTGTGTTGGCTTAACAGATTTTTAATCATGTGAGATGTAAATTTACTACCTTGATCAGTGACCAAATCTCTAGGGCACCCAAACTTATAAAACACATTCTCCCTTAAGAATTCAACCATTTTTTCTTCTGTTGCTAATTTGATGGCTTTGGCTTCATCCCATTTTGTTAAGTAGTTAGTGCACACAATGATTTACTACTTCTATCTAGATGGAGGGTCAATGGGACTGATGAAATCCATGCCCCACTTGTCAAGTGGCTCAAAATTCACTTGAGGTTATAGAGGCATCTCATCCCTTGGGTTACGTTTCTCCATCCTTTGGCACTAATCACACTGGCTGGTATACCTCCTTACATCTTGGTGAAGAGTGGGCCAATAATAACTTTCTTGTAGTACCTTGAATGTTATTCTTTTGGTTGCAAAGTGACCTCCACAAGGCCCATCATGATAGGCCAAAAGGATGTCAAAGATTTCCTCCTCCCTTACACATCATCTCAGAATTTGATCCTGACCTAGCTTGAAGAGATTCCCCCCAATCCAAGTGAATGGGGTGTTTTTTCTTATGATTCTTATCTTTTCCTTGGAGGACAAATTTGGAGGGAACTGTGTAGATACCAAGTAGTTTTCTATGTCAGAAAACCATGGAGAGAGAACTGAAATGGTGAATAAATGTTCATTTGGTAGTTGATCATCAACCATTCCTTCCTCCCTTGCAGGCAAAGTCAATCTAGATAAAAAATCTGCAACTACATTCTCCTTGCCAGACTAATCAATAATAGTTAAATCAAATTTTTGCAATAAAAGTAACCATCTAATAATCCGGGCATTTACATCAGGTTTATTCATCAAGTATTTAATTGTAGTATGGTTGGTATGTACAAATGTCTGGTAGCCAGTAATGTAATGTCCAAATTTATTCAATGAATGCATAATAGCTAGGAGCTCTTTTTCAGTTACTGTGTAGTTTAGCTTGGCTTTCGACATATTCTTACTGATGAAGTAGATGGCATAAGGCATATTGCCATCTATCTGTGATCTAGGTGGATGTTGGTGGACACCCACCTAGCCCATTTGGACCCCCACAATTTTCTCTTTCAATCTTTTCAATTTCCCAAATTGTAGCACAGTTTACTATTTTTAGTAGTTTTTCGGGTCCTGAACTTCCGAAGCTATTTTGAGGCCCTAAACGACGTTTTTTGGGAAATCTGGGGAAACATGGGTCCATGTGTTTCCTCCCAAAGTGGTAGTGCTCGAATATATCTTTCTAACGAGCTATTGTACGCGTCAAACGGAGATCATATGCCAAAGTTACGACCCCGGGAAATTGATGTACCAATTTACCCAAACGGGGCCCACAATTTGGCATTTCATCTTCTAGGGTTAGGTTTCGGGATGTGAAAGGTTTTCCATTGTTTTCTCAACAATAAATAGGCCTTCGAGCCTCATTGTAAGACAGTTCAGATGCATGTCGCCGCCACATCTCTCCTCAGAGATAAGCTACCATCGCCCTAGTTGGTTTATTTCCATTTCTGTTTGTAAGCATATTTCAATATTTTCCATTAATGAAATGAAGTATTATCTCCGCTGCATTTTTTTGTATATGGTTATCTCTGTAATTTGTTGCATTCCTCTTTAATTCTGGATCAATCTGGCCATAACTGCTCCTATAGCTTTGTGAGACGCATCGGCAAAAATATGAAAAGGAAGATCCCAATTTGGGCCTCGTAGAATAGGTGAAGTAGTCAACTTGTCCTTTAGAGTGGCCAAGGCTTCTTGGTAGCTTTCTGGCCATAAATATTCAGAGTCTTTGGCCAATAACCCAAATAAGGGAGAAGATAACTTTCTGAAATCTTTTATAAATCTCCTATAGTATCCAGCTAAACCTAAAAATCTTCTAACATCCCTTTGTTTCTGTGAAGTCGGGACCCTTTTTATGATGGTTATCTTATTTGGGTCTACCCACAGTCCTTCTTGGGATATTGAGTGACCTAGAAGATTCTCTGCAGTCATCAAGAACTCACATTTTTGGGACTAAGGGATAATTTCATTTCAATGAATTTGTTTAGCACCTTGCCCAAGTCAGAGAGAGCCTCCTAGAAATCACACCCATAGGTGTTATAGCTCCAAATCTCACCCTTGATATTTGTGATGCTGCATTTATGTCCTAGGGCAACCCCTCCTTCTAGACTTGGTCCAAATACTTAATAAACAATGTTTTACTCCCTGTACGCGACATTGTCCTGAGCTAAATGCGTGCGTACACGGGTCAGTCTATACCCAACCCACGTATATGTCTTAAAACACTTAAAAAAATTAAATCTCCTTAATTTTAGGTGGAGATCACAGGTTTTACCTGTTGATTACCTATTAGTGCCCATGGCCCAACTGTTCCCAATGAATTCCCAACTAAAAAACTACTTTGGGAGAAGTATAAAAAGGCTTCAATGGGAAGGCCTTAGGGAAGAGAGAAGAGAGAGAATTACTCTGCTGAGATTATCCCTAATCAAGTCTAAAGATCCGTGTGTTTCCAACACTTCCCCCACTACAGGAAACCCTTGTTTCCTTGAGTTATGATGTCATTTCACTAGTTGGGATATCTTTGTGTGAGTCATGGAAGAAGCCTTTTGAAGACTTGGGATTGGACGGACCCGGAGGATGATTTCGCTTGGAGCCAGCAAGAGGAAGATTTAGGTGATATCATTCCTTGCTTTGTTTTAGTTATTTGCAATAAAGAAACATTTGTCTTATTCCCTAAATCAATCTTCTTTATGCATATGATGTTATTGTTATGGTTTACATATGAATAACTATTTCGACCTATAATTAACCATCTTTCAATAAGTTATGAAGTTGATTTCAATATGATACTTTGTCTATATATGGCTATGCTTCTTTGAATTGGTTGTTTTGCAGGTTCAAGGATCGAGGGGAACTCCAAGAGGGTTTGGACCCTGGCTGGAGCTACCTAAATGAAGGACCCCCAAGTGCACCTCTCTTCGCATAGTTTTCTTATTTAAGTATCATGGCTGTGTTTACCCAAAACCCTAAGGGACCTTAGTCCCTCAACAGAATTGGTGACTCCACTGGGGACAACAGTATTGTTGTTCCTAGTTTGGGTTAATTTAAGCCAATCAGGGCTCAGCCATTGATCTTCTTACTGTAACTGATTTATCTGTTCCTGTAGGAACTCAAGCTTTAAGTCTGAGCAGCTTCTTCAGACCTCTTTTTTGCTTTTTCTTGTGAACTGTTAAATACGCAGTTTTGTCAGGTTACAGTAGCGTATGTACGCAAGTTTCCCCATATGAACCCGCATATACGCAGGTTTCTTTGGGCTAAATCGCGTATACACGCAACTGTGTATTGACACAATCGTGTATACCCTAATTTTCCAAGATTTTGTCAAGTCTTTCTATTTCAAAAGATTTGTTTGCTAGTCTGAGTATTTCCTGAGCAGTCAATTTTTGTTGTCAGCCTTTGGTTTTGCATCAAGTTTCCGGTTTCAAATTCTCTCCTGTTGTGGAAAGTTTTGGTCTTGTTTTTGTTTTGTTGCAAGTGTGATCTAAAAATCACTTGTGAGTGATCCCAGTTAATCAATTAATGAAGGTAGGTATTACAGACTCATGTGCTGGTGTATGCCTATGTTACTTTAAGCAATGGATCGATAAGATTGGGAAATACACAGGCATTGGACGCAAGCAAATGCAAAACACAAAAAATTAGTAAGGAGTTCACCCAATCCTCCTAGGCTATGTCTCCGATCCAGCTTTTAGTGGTGGCCTTTTCTTATTGTGTCTTTAAGCAGAGTTTTTACAATGAGGAGATCAATTTGAGTCTCCTGAAGTAGATGATGCTTAGTAGGGTGGTACTTGGATTCCCCAAGCCACTAGAGTGCACAGACTCCCCCTTAACAAGTCTCGATCTCAACTAGTCTTAATGGGATGAGTCAAATTTGGTACTCAGTTCCCGACATATATCCTCACAGGGATTGCTTGAACCTCTCAAGCCTGGTTCTATTTGCTCGATGCTACCTTAACTCTGTAGGTCAGCTCGGTCCTCTGCTCTTTGCTTCTGTCTCCTCTGTCTCGCTGTCTCCCTCTTATCTCTTTCGTTCCTCTGTTTTTGTTTGTTTGTGGCTTAAAGGCATTCTATCTCATGACTGTTCACTTCCTCTTCTGTCTCTTTGGATCGCCTTCTCTTTTCCACTTGGAATTCCCTGCCTTTGCATCAACGCCACTATGTAATGTTTCATAGGGAGGTGGCCACTTGTCCCTTCATGAACTGAGCGCTAGCTCTTCCTCGATGATTCGTTATTTCGGTTACTTGGTGAAATGACTCATTTGCCAGCTCAGCAATCAAATCGGACTTCAAAACTTTATATGCCTTAGCTAATTCTTCCACCAAATCCAGTCTCCCATTGGATGCAATCTCCGCTATTAGATTTGGGGCCTCTAGATCCTACGGTTATCGCTCTTATCGCGCGATCGACTTGCTCAACAGTTAGTCCGTGATGAGAGCGTTTTTCTCTCTCATCCACCGGATACGCATCATTCAATGTATGGCATCACTCGTTCTCCTAACAAACCCGCTTACCACCCGAAACGCCTCCAATATTCCGCCGATCTTGGAGCGTGGGACCTTCTTTCAGTTTTAGTGCTTTTCCCATGGTTTTCTGGCTTCCCTTATGACCTTGCGCTTGGGGATTTTCCTTCTCGAGGGGTTTTTCCCAGCGCTTTGCGCTAATCACGCATCAAAAACAACCTCTATTTTCTTATATGGATTTCCAAATTGCTAGTTTGCGCCACTGCACAGTCTCCACGAGCCTCGATCAGTGCGCTTTGACCGAGATCCTCGTTGTTTTGTGCTAGCTACAAATTGCCACTGTTCAAAGGTCCTTCCCAATAGCTCATTGTTCACAAGTTTTTGAAGTTTGTCCTGATTTGATACAGTCATAGAACTCTGATAATCTTCATGGATCCAATTCAGATCACAACCTTCCCATTGAAAAAGCTTTTGGACCACCAAATGTTAGTTTTCAAGCATCAACTAAGTGAGGGTACAACTTTCTCACATGTCCAATCTCTATCCACTTTGCATTGCTTGGCTTTGAACCCTTGAGCCCAACTCTGAGGTAATCAACATCTCCCCTGCGCATGGTTCTCACCTTCCTGTCTAGAATCGTGTCTTCCTGCAATTCATTAAGATATTCAGGTAACAGGTCATCAATAGAAGGAAATTGACTCTGCTCTTCGAGATCCTCAATTAGTGAAGGTTCAAACAATCTCAAGCAATCTGCATTCACGACTGATTAGATGTGCATGTAAGCTGGTAGATCAAGGCAAAAAGCATTCTCACCAATTTTCTTAAGTATCTTGAAAGGTCCATACCTGATAGGCTTTAGCTTTTTACCTTCACCTTGCATCCTATCCTTGTTGATATATAGCCAGACTTGATCATGAACTTGGAAACTATGCTCCATCCGATGCTTGTCATGCCTTGCCTTGTATTTGGCTTGGCTCTTTTCCAGCTATTCCTATACTGCTTAGTGGATCTCTTGGATTTGTTCAATGAACCTAGTTGCCCTGTCCACATCACTGTGTCCCTCAGCTATGGTGTCTTTACCAAAGACAAAATCCAAAGGAGACCTTGGTGTGAAACCAAAACAGGTCTCAAAAGGAGATCTCTATGTAGAAGAATGTTTGGCTCGGTTGTAAGCATGTTGCACATAACACAAATTTTCATCCCAAAGCTTAGGATGCTTATTACAATATCCTCTTAGCAACTCGATCACTGTCTTGTTGACTACTTCTATTTGGCCATCAGTTTGTGGATGGAAAGTTGTGCTTTTCTTTAGTTTGGTGTCCATCAGTTCCCACAAAATTGAGCAAAACTTCCCCACAAATCGGGTGTCTATATCAAATACAATGGAAGTGGGTAATCCAAAATGAACCCATACATGTTGAAAGAACAATTTTGCAGTTTGTTCAGCTGTAATTTGTTTATTACAAGGTATCAAAATACACATTTTGCTGAACTTATCCACAACAACATATAGATAATCATGACCTTTCCTAGATTTAGGCAGTGCTCCAACAAAGCCCATGGAAACACTTTCCCACGGATGAGAAGGAACTGGTAGTGGAGTGTAAAATACTAGTTTTCTATTGATGGGCTTGCTTTTAGCACACATAGTACACCCTCTTACATATCTAGAAACTGTCTCGTTCATTTTTGGCCAGTAAAAAAATCTTTGCAGCTGTGCAACTGTTTTACTTACCCCAAAGTGACCTGATATTAGAGAAGTGTGTGCTTCTCGAATTATCTTTACTCTTTCAGTTTGTGGAATGCATAGCTTCCCACAATGATATAGGAGTCGTTCCTTTACATGATAATCCAATTCTTCTATTTGTTTTCCTTGACTTAAAGTTGCATATACATCTTTGAAATCTATATCTTGAGCATATTGTTCAATGTACCTCTCATGTAACATAGAATTATGCTTAAGTATAGTAGATGCATTTATAATGAGTCTAGATAACATATCTGCAACTTTATTATGTATGCCCTTTTTATATCTGATGACTAAATGAAACTGTTGTAGAAAACCCATCCATCTATAGTGTCTTGATTGCTACAACTTAGTTTGGGAGTGCAGATATTGAAGTGGTTGATGATCAGTATGTATTACGTCTCTTTGCCCATTAAGTAATGTTTCCACTTTTTCACACTCTGTACTAATGCATACAATTCTTTATCATACGTGGGATAGTTAACTACTATGTAATTAAATGTCTCAGAATGATAACATATGGGTTTACCGTGTTGTGTCAACACTACTCCCATGGCATAGTCACTGGCATCCATTTGGATCTCAAATGGTCATTGAAGATCAGGCAGTGCTAGTACAAGTGTTGTACTAATCTTCACTTTCAAGGTGTCGAGGGCTTTCTACTATTTTCCACCCCACTGAAACACCTTGTTCAATCATGTTAAAGCATGTAAGGGAGTTGCAATTAAGGAAAAGATAGAATTGAGCATTCTCCAATATTGTGTTGCTCCTAAGAAGCTCCTAACTTCTGTAGTAGATTTGGGTTTAGGCCAGTTTACAATGACTACCACCTTAGAGGGATCTATCTTCAATTCACCACCCCCTACTATATGTCCCAAATAATTCAA
>APFE030799007.1:213581-231586 GCA_000404065.3 Pinus taeda
CTTCCATGCATCTTGTTCTGCAACTCTGACCTGATGGTATCCACTATGCAAGTCTAGCTTGGAGAAATAAACAGCTTCTTTCAATTGATCTAAAAGATCATCTATGCGAGGAAGGGGATAACGATTTTTATTGTCATCTTATTTAGTGCTCGGTAATCAATGCACATTCTCCATGAGCCATCTTTCTTTCTCACCAAAACGATTGGTGACCCACATGGTGATGTGCTAAGTCTGATGAACCCTTTCTCGAGAAGATCCTGACCTGCTTCTTGATTTATGCATTCTCTAAAGCGGACAACCTGTACATTCCAATGTTAGGCAATGGAGCATCTTGCTGCAAATTAATTTCATGCACTATTTCCTTTTTGGGTGGCAGACCTTTAGGTTCTTGAAACAGGATATCATACTCTGAAACAACTTTTTCTAAATCAGCTTGTTGTTTAGCATCACAACCCTCAAATACATTGGTTTTATCAGGTTTCTTTTCCTTTACAACCATCAGTAAGAATTTTTTACATGAATTTATCATTTGTTTCATCTGCCCTGAGTTTATGAGAGTGTAATTATTCTTGGGCTTATGAGCTCTTACAAAGTATTCAATTCCATCTTTAACGAGTAGATACTTGTTCTCAGCTTTATAGAAAATAGCTTTTCTGTCATACAAGTAAGGACTTCCTAAAACAATTCCACATATATCCAAAGGAATTGTGTCTAACTCAACCTCATCTACAAATGCTGACCCGATACAAAACTTAAGTTTGCATTGTCTAGTCACTTGTAGTTGTGCTTTATCATTTAACCATCCTAATGGGTATGGTTTCTTGTGAGGTGTAGTCACTAATCCCAACTTCTTCAAAATTGCTTCAAAAATAAAATTTACTTGTGAGCCACTATCAAACAAAGTATCAATCTTTTGATGTTTGGAAACAACTCAAATATGGAAAAGCTCATGTCTTTTTCTCTCATTTTCTTCATCAATAGTAGATTCTGCAGAATTACTAGTAGATGCTTCATAATTCTTACCTTTTATACCTGTGGCTGCAATGGTTGTTTCATCTCCTGAGTCTGACCCCAAATCTTTATAAATAGTTGTAGCAGTCTTCTTCTTTTTGCCCTTGAACTTCTTAGGTCTCAGCTCTAGATGCAGAATCCAACAGTGCTCATCATCATGCCCATCCTTCTTACAGTGAGTGCATGAAGCCTTTCTTTTCTGTGCAGTGTTGGCCTTCCTTGCTTTCCGTTTCTATTTTATTTTCTCCTTATTCTTGCTTGTAGTGGGTTGGGATCATCCCCCAAATTCTGGGTTTCCATTCTTTCCTCTAGCTTCTAGATGAGTAGCTTGAACAGATACCTCATCTATACTAGTGGGATTAAACATGAGGATAGTGTGCCTCATGTAGCTGTGTAGACCACCGATGTACTTCAACAAAGTCTCAGGTGAGTCTAATGAGATTCCTAGAATCAATGCTCTCTTCCTAAATTCTTGGGTGTAACCTTGTACACTTTGCCCTTTCAATTGTCGAAGAGTTTGCTAGCTCATCATGGCTTGCTGCATGTAGGCCAATGGATAGAACTGCTTTTTAATTGCAGCAAAAAAAAAAAAAAAAAAAAATTCACTCTAGACAAAAAGAGTCTTACCATGTCTCTTCATGTCAGCTTCGATCCTGCCTTACCACCAAACCAAGGCATTGCCTCCAAGGCGTAGGCTTGCCAGCTGAATCTTGCTCTTGTCTGAGTCAATACTCTACACTCTGCAATAAACATCAATTTGTCTGATCTAATTGTCCATCTTTTCTACATTCAACTCTCCATTATATATAGGTAAATCAAACTTAACATCTAGTTTAATCAAGGATGACTTCTTTTTATGTTCATGGCTATTAGGAGGTGTGAGAAAGCTTTCCTCTTTCCCTTTTCCTTTTGAGTGGTCATGGAAGTGAGACTCTTCTTCTCCTTTATCTTGTTTGGAGCCTGTTGAATCTTCATCCTTATGTTTTCTAAAGTCCTTATACATTTCCTCTACCATAGCCCTTATGGCTAGGAAACTATCTATGAATTGAGGGTCTAGCCCCACAGAACCTTCCTCTAACATTGTCTTCTAAGGATAGACTCTCCCAATTTCAGGATTAGTTTCGACCAACTCTCCTTTTCCTAATTTGAACTTTGATCTAGTTAGCATTCAACAGCTAGATCCAACACAAGCTTGTCTAACCTTAACAGCCTAGAGCTTTGAGACCACTCGATCTAAAAATCACTTGTGATTGATCCCAGTTAATTAATTAATGAAGGTAGGTATTACAAAATCATGTGTTGGTGTATGCCTATGTTACTTTAAGCAACAGATCGATAAGATTGAAAAATACACAAGCATTGGAAAACATCAAGAGAAACACAACAAGCAAATGTAAAACACAACAAATTAATAAGGAGTTCACCCAATCCTCCTGGGCTACGTCTCCGGTCCAGCTTTCAGTGGTGGCCTTTTCTTATTATTTCTTTAAGCAAATTTTTTATAATGAGGAGCTCAATTTGAGTCTCCTGAAGCAATGACGCTTAGTAGGGTGGTACTTGGATTCCCCAAGCCACTAGAGTGCACAGACTCCCCCTTACCAAGTATCGACCTCAACTGGTCTTAATGGGATGAGTCCAATTTGGTACTCAGTTCCCAACAGATATCCTCACAGGGATTTCTTGAACCTCTCAAGCTTGGTTCTATCTGCTCGATGTTGCCTTAACTCTGCAGGTCAGCTCAGCTCTCTGTTCTCTGCTTCTGTCTCCTCTGTCTCACTGTCTCCCTCTTCTCTCTTCTATTCCTCTATTCTTTGTCTGTTCGTGGCTTAAAGCCATTCTGTCTCATGACTATTCACTTCCTCTTCTGTCTCTTCAGATCGCCTACTATTGTCCGCTTGCAATTCCTTGCCTTTGCATCATCGCCATTGTGTAACGTTTCACAGGGAGGTGGCCACTTGTCCCTTCACGAACTAAGCGCTAGCTCTTCCTCGACGGTTCATTATTTCGGTTACTTGGTAAAATGATTCATCCGCCAGCTTAGCGGTCAAATTAAACTTCAAATCTTTATATGCCTCAGCTAATTCTTCTGCCAAATCCAGTCTCCCATCAAGTGCAATCTTCACTGTTAGATCTGGGGCCTCCAGATCCTCCGGTTATCGCTCTTATCACGCATTTTACTTACACAACCATTAGCCCGCGATGAGAGCAGTTTTCTCTCTCATCCGCCGAACACGCGTCATTCAATGTATGGCATCACTCGTTCTCCTGACAAACCTGCTTACTGCCCAAAACGCCTCCAATATTCCATAGGTTTTGGAGCGCGGGATCCACCTTTAGTTTTAACGCTTTTCCCATGGTTTTCTAGCTTCTCTTGTGACCGTGTGCTCGGGGCTTTTCCTTCTCGAGGGGTTTTGCCCAAAAACAGCCTCCGTTTTCTAATCTGGATTTCCCAATTGCTAGTTTGTGCCACTGCGTAGTCTCCATGGGCCTCAATCAGCATGCTTTGACTAAGGTCCTCGTTGTTCCGTGCTGGCTACAAACTGCCACTGTCCAGAGGTCCTTCCTTATAGCTCATTGTTCACAAGTTTTTGAAGTTTGTCCTGATTTGATACAATCATAGAACTCGGATAATATTCATGGATCCAATTCGGATCAAAGTGTCATCATTTGCATTTGAGCACACGAGATTTCTTTCTGAGAATCGTGGTTGTTCTGGTCTTCCAGAGCAGAAAGATTGGTTTCAATCTTTGTGATCTTCTTGCTTTGTGTCAAAACTGCATCTTGTGGCCATTTTCTTTTCTCACTTTTTGAAAGTTGTTGAGTGATGATTTTGAAAGTTGTCTTTCTTGGTCTTTTGATCATTATCACCAAGTTCCTTTTACTGCTTTTTGGTCGTTAAGAGCATCTTGAAACACCTATTTTGTTGAAGTTTCATCCATTTTGAGTTGATAACTTGCAAAGTGTTTTTGTTGCCTATTTTTCGGTGTCAAAGTTTTCAATAGTATTTGGAGCACTTTTGAAAAGTTGTTTTTTGCTTTTGTGAAAAGGAAAACTTCTTAAAAACTTGGTTTTTGCTTTCTTTTGCCTTGTTTTGATTTGGTTTCTTTTTGCGAGTGAAAGTGCATTTTGTTTGTCTTGAGATTTGATTTTAGTGTTTGGATGAAAATGAGCATTAGGAACTTATAATCTATCTAAAGTGGATTCAGCAAAAGGCAAGCTTGCTTTTTTTTTCTCCACTCCTTGTGATCTCAACTCAAATGGTAACAATGGTGAGTCAAAAAACTATTTTATCAGCTTTGAAAATGTCAAATTTTTTCAAAACTTGATTTTGTTTTGTCTCATGTATCTTTTAACTTGGGAGCTTGGAGTGTCGAGAATGGATTGTTTTTCAAGACATTTTGGATGCTTTTTTGACAGTTTCAAGTCGGTTCCATGATTGCTGACCCCTCATGGTAGGTATCATTTTCTCACTGGCATATAGGTTAGAGAAGCCATTTTTCCATTGCATTTTGCATACTAGCCTCCATTTGTCAATACACTTGCCATAGGGTCGATCCCATCATGTTATGGTTTGTAAACCATCTTCACTCGCTGATTTTTTAAATCATGGCTTGATGGTAGAGCCATCCTTTTCAGGGGCATCATAGTTAGCACCTCACTGACATTGGTTGCCAATGCTACTTTATTGAGTAGGCTCGGGAGTCCTTTGTAGTCTTGCCATGACTTATGTGTTTAAGACTCATTCCTCTTTTCTTCTTCACTTCGTTCTGGTCTTATACCCTAGAGGCTCCTTTGTGTTGAGTTGTACTACTGCATTGCATTTTGACAATTTGCACCCTTTGGCCTTGAGCTAGCTTCACTTGGACTCGTGTTTAAGCCACTTTTTGACCATGTCTTATGCAAAAATCAAACTTGCAATCCCTTAACTACTGCAACTTGACACACTATGACCCGTGGAAGGAACATACCTTTGAGTGTCTTTGACCAGTTTTTGCCTCCCTGCATTGAGCATAGGATTGTTCCAATCCCAAGAACTAGATCATCTACTTCACCGACTCTCGTTCTTTCCACTGTACTATAGCATTCTTTTATTCTTTTTCCAGCTTAAAGAAAAAGAAAAAATATATATATATATTCCAAAAAGAGTGAGAACGGGACAATATTTCCATTTATTGTTGGCAACTAAAGTCAGTCGTGTCGCCCTTGAACAAAGCACTCAAAAGAAAGTCTCTCCTCCATTTGGGTAGGATTTAGTTTGAATTAGGTACGCCTTAACCTTGTTATTGAGTCAGTTCTCCTCCGATTGGTTATCTCTTCCAATCATATGGAGAGTTCGTTCATGCCTCTTGCATGATGAACTTATACAGAGTCATCATATGCTGCCACATGGTCATCATTGAGTCGTGCTTTTGTTCAAGGGAAGTTAGCCTGAGTCAGTCCCTCTGTGGTGTCTCTTGACTCATTTTTCAGTTGGCCATCCCTAATTGTCAGTGTCTTTCCTATCATCACATCAATTATATTGGTCCTTTACTCATGCCGGTTTGAGAATGTCTCCATTGACTTCTTACTTGCGGGTCTTTTCCTTATCGACGACGACATCTTGCTCTGAGGATAGGCCTAGAGCCACACCTGGCCCTATTTTCATTATTGATAGGTCACCTTGTGCTCAAAAGCGAGTAGTATCATGGGTCTTTGACTGAGTGGTTTCCCTTGTGTTCGACATCAGCTTACATTATCACACATTGGGATTCATGCAGTACCTTGGTTTCCATTTGACCCTATTGGTGGATACCTCGCCTTTGTGTCAGCTTTCATTATTGGTTGGCTCAGAGGGTTTCTGTAGTGTGCTAGCCACATCTTGTGTATGCTGGAAATGTGCTTCGGTCGGGTTACTAAATATTTTTCATCCGATTCCCTCCACATTATTGGCCTGCAGGTTACACTCGCACTAGATTGATGAAGGATGCCTTAATGTCTTCCTTCTAGTAGATCTTTCCCCATCGACTATGACTCATTGCTCTGGGGAAAAGGTCTAGAGTCCATTCAGCAGTACCTTGGGGTTTGCAGTCATTAGTGGCAGATCCTTCACTATCGACAATGGGAAACCATCATTGTCTCCTAATCGATATATTCTTCCAGGTGTTCGACTTCAGATCATTTATTCACACTTGTTAGATTGTACTAGGGTACCTTGACTCTCATTATCATCATCGGTGAATAGTCTTGCGTTTTTTAACGGTATACATCAACGATTGGTAATCAAATGATTTCTCACATGGTCGACTTCAACTCATTCATCCCATTATGTAGAAATGTACCATGGTCGTCGGTGAAGACCTCGGGTTGCATCAACATTCACTGGTTCACTTGAGAGTTTCTCCTGTTGCTGCTAGTTGATACCATTCCACCTTATATGTTGCAGTCATTCATGGCGACATTATATATGCTGGCACCAAAGTTTGCAGTGTAGTACCATCTTATTCCATCATGTTCATTTGGTACTATTGGGATCAGTCTTTGATATCAGTGATCAGCTTCATCCTTCAGCATCATTAACATTCTTATATGTGATATTCGAACATGTACTTGTTCAATCATGATCAGATGATCCATTATGTATTTCGAGTCTTATACACTTGTATACTTAGTGGATCCGCTTGTACTTGATATGCAGACATGCTTTACTTTCTATGATCATGGGTATGCCCACCTCAGATAGTGTTTCTTTTTTATCTCCTTTGGTGGCTTAGCAGGCTGAAATCTGGTGAAGTCTTTCTCAGTTTTTGACAGGTTTCCTTTCCATGTACTTAATACATTTCGGCCATCATGTACCCCTTCTGACCTCATATATTAGGGGGCATTTGTTATAGCTCCAAATCTCACCCTTGATATTTTTGATGCTGCATTTATGGCCTAGGGCAACCCCTCCTTCCAGACTTGGTCAAAATACTTAAAAAACCGTGTTTTACTCTCTGTACATGACATTGCCCTGAGCTAAACACATGTGTACGCGGGTCAGTGTATACCCAACCTGCGCATATGTCTTAAAACACTTAAAAAAATTAAATCTCCTTAATTTTAGGCGGAGATCACGGGTTGTACCTGTTGATTACCTATTAGTGCCCGTGGCCCAACTGTTCCCAACGAATTCCCAACTCAAAAACTACTTTGGGATAAGTATAAAAAGGCTTCAATGGGAAGGCCTTAGGAAGGAGAGAAGAGAGAGAATTACTCTACTGAGATTATCCCTGATCAAGTCTGAAGATCCTTGTGCTTCCAGCGCTTCCCCCACTACAGGAAACCCTTGTTTCCTTGAGTTATGATGTCATTTCACTAGTTGAGATATCTTTGTGTGAGTCATGGAAGGAGCCTTTTGAAGACTTGCGATTGGACGGATCCGGAGGACAGTTCCGCTTGGAGCTAGCAAGAGGAAGATTCAGGTGATATCATTTCTTTCTTTTTTTTAGTTATCTGCAATAAAGAAAAATTTGTCTTATTCCCGAAATCAATCTTCTTTATGCATATGATGTTATTGTTATGGTTTACATATGAATAATTGTTTCAACGTATAATTAATCATATTTCAATAAGTTATCAAGTTCATTTCTATATGATACTTTGTCTATATATGGCTATGATTCTTTGAATTGATTGTTTTGTAGGTTCAAGGATCGAGAGGAACTCCAAGAGGGTTTGGACCCTGGCTGGATCTACCCGAACGAAGGACCCCCAGGTGCACCTCTCTTCACGTAGTTTGCTTATTTAAGTATCATGGCTATGTGGAATGCTTGTTTTTTACTGTAGATAACCCCCACTGTGCTAGGGTGTTGACCCAAAACCCTAGGGGACCTTAGTCCCTCAATAATAGGGTGTGAAGTCATCCATATAAATTTTTACTGCATCATGGACTAGCTCTGCAAAGATACTTAGGACTTCTCTCTAGAAAGTGGCTGGGACATTGCATAGACCAAACGGAAGGACCCTATAAATGAAAGTACCCCAAGGATAGGTGAAGGTGGTTTTATCTTGGTCCTCTGGGCTGATCTGGATTTGATTGTACCCACTGAATCCATCCAAGAAAGAGAAGAACTTCTTTCCTGCTAGACCATATAGCACTTGGTCAATGAAAGGTAGAGGAAAATGGTCCTTCTTTGTGGATTTGTTTAGCTCTTGGTAATCAACACAAATCCTCCACTTTCCATTTTTTTTTGGAACCAGCACCATAGGAGACACCCACTCACTATCTAAGATAGGGTAAATGAATCCTGCATCCAGTAGCTTCTGCAACTCTTCTTTGACTATATCCTTGAGAGCTGGATTCATTCTCCTTTGGGGTTGTCAGACTGGTTTGCAACCTTCCTTTATGTAAATATGGTGAGTACACACTGAGGGGTGCACTCCCTTCATTTATTTGTAATTCCAAGCAAAGTCATCCAAATGCTCTCTTAGCATATTACATAATTCTTCTTCTTGGTGTACAGAGAGAGGGGTTGCTTCTCAGTGCTCTTTCAGGGCCAAATTCTATTGTCTTGACAAAATTAGGGTTTTAGTCAGCTAAGCATAGATCAATCTAATGGTTGTCCTTGGTTTCCTTCACTACTTCCTCTAGAGACATGGTGTTGGGAGTTTGATTTTGGAGGATGTGTTCAATCAAATCATCTTCATCAGACTGCCCTCCTCCTATGGCAGTTTCTAGGGTATAGATTTGAGAGGAGTAGATTTCATCTTCTTCATCCTCTTCCAGCCATAAAGGTAAGTCATGTTCTAGAGATCACTAAGCAAGAGGGTACAAGATCAACTGCTTGGATAGATGGCCATTTTTTATAGTCATATTTCCAGCCCTACAGCTTATGTAGGCATTGGCAGTGGCTAACCAAGGCCTCCCAAGGATGAGAGGATAACCATTAAATTTGGTCTTAGGCTAGAGAACTAAAAGGTCCGCAGGGTATTCCCAGGAATCAATAGAGACCATCACATCCTCAACAATCCCCTCAGGGCCTACTATGGATCGGTCTGCAAGCTGCAAGACTGTCGTGGTCTTTCTTAATGATCCCTGGAGATTCAGCTTCAACATAGACATTACATTGATGGCAACCCCAAGATCAATCAAGGTATGGGGGAAAATGGTGCCATCGATGTGTACATCTACTACAAGGCTCCTAGGGTCTAAATACTTTGGGCAAATTACCCACCCCAACATTAAATTAGACAGTTTTCTAATGACATTAATGGTAGGGGTGTCTCTTTTCGCCTTCCTCGATGTTTGAAACACTTCTCTTTAATCAACTTGTTGTAACTGGGTACATCTTTAATAGCTTCGAGAAGTGGGATTTTTATATATAGATTTTTCAATTATCCCAGAAGTTCATTCTCTTCTAGGGTATGCTGGACTGGATGGATTAATGTTTCCAGAAAGGGTGGTGGATTTACTCTAGGCATACTTTCCTCTCTTTCCTCCTCAATCTCCCTAGGTGGAGATGAAGGTTGGTTATCTGGGAGCACTCTCCCAGGCCTAAGGTTAATTTCATGAATTTCCATAGCATAAGCAGGGTACAATGTATCTCCATTGTATACATGTTGTGTCTATCTGTTGTTTGGGTTTAGGTTTGGTTGGGTAGGCATCGGAGGTTGTTTAGGTGGAGCAAGGTGTAAAATCTGTGGTCGAGATTAAGGTGAAGGAAATAAAGCTAGAGCATTGTTGTATGGGGGCCTCCACCCCTAGGGTGGTGAATTCCACTGAGGTTGTGGAGGAGTATATGGCTGAAATGGCTGGTTGGTCAGTTGGGAATTGTATTGAGGTGCAAAAGACCAAGGAGAAGGTGTAGACAAGGAGGGATGAGCGGGGGGCACCAAGAGGGAATGGATGTGTTTTGATTAGGGTCATAATATGAATAGGATGATCCTTACATGCCCTTCTAGTATGGTCGAGGCCCATGAGGCCTTCTTTGATTTATGTAGCAGAGTTGTTCAGTCACCCCTTTAGTTCCTTGATACATAGCTTTTATTCTAGGTAGAGATGACCACTTGTATGTGGAGTGGTTTTCCTCACAGGCCGAGCAGATTTCTATAAGGTTCAATGGAAATTCATTCCTAGGGTGCTTCCTTTTGCATCGAGGGTAGAAGATGGCTAATTCTCTCTCTGCTTCCTCCTACTTCCTCTTGATTCACAGAATGTCCATCTGTAGGGAAAGCATTTGCAACATTTCACTCTTAAAATCTTCCAACATGTTCCAAATTTCACTCTTTATAGATGTGTTGGAAGAGGATGAGTTGGCCACTATTTGACTAACCCTACCAGTTTTTCTAGCTACCCTAGAATGATTCTTGAAAAAAGTTTTGATATCATCATAGGGTAGCTGGTAGATGTCCCCTCCTGATAGCAGGTTTATGGTTTCTAGGAGATCTTCCTTGATCCCCCTGAGAAGGACTAACATAAGTGACTTAGGATCAAGTGTGTACCTAGCCCTTTTATAGCTGAGCTAGAATATTTTTTCATAATCCTCTAAGGACTCATAATGTCCCAAGGTTATCCTAAAAGTTTCCACTTTGGTATCTTTGGACCTATAGTAGTCCCTATACTTGTTGTTGAAAGCTTGCTGCATCTGAGCTCAGGTGATGATACTATCCCCAGGTAAACCCATGAACCAGCATAGGGTTGCATCATTGAGAGTCGATGGGAATAATTTCAACTTCTGATCATCAGAGGTGTTTCAAACAAAAAAGTATCTAGATCTTCTAAGTTCAAGCCGTGGAAGTGAGGAAGAGAAGAGGGGCTTATGTTTTTCATCTTAGCACCCCCATTAGTTTCTCTGATGGGAAAAGCACCCTTAATTCTTTCCTTATCTCCTCTTTCATTTTTATTTTCAGCAATTATGTCAGTGGGAATGGTTTCTTCTTCTTCCCCTATAGCCTCTTCAAAAATCTTTGGTTGTTCTCCTAAGGGGTCCTCTAATTCACAGCCACCGAAGGAGAGGGAAGGTTAGATGTTTGAAGTAGTGGGGATATTTGGTAGAATTTTTTTTAAGTTATCCCTATTCCTACGAGGCATGAAGGGAGTGTTTTTGTTTTTTTTTCAAGCTTTAATATTGATTAAAAAATTAAAGACAAACTGAATTGAAACTAACTGCTACATTGAACTGATTGCAAAATGGAAAGGAAAGCAAACCAACTTACAACTACTTTGCAGAATGGAACTAATAGAAGAATGAAAGATATGGAAGAAAGACAGCAAAAATCACATCTACTTAGACACCTCCTCAGCAATGGCACCAAAAAGTGATGAGAACCAATATTACAACAAGGATGTTGCAACTCCTGGGGATACCAACTTTACTTCATCAACCCAGGGTTCATACAAACTTGGAGGTGATAGTGTTGTACACACAAATAGATGTAATGAGTCCACTCTTGGTCACTTCTGAGCTAGGGAAATATACCACTAGGGTTTATCAAATCAACCTTCTATTGATTAGAAGAAGTCTGATTACCAATCGAGAGAGGATAATTTTACCCTAATTGAGAGAATTGAAATGCTACTTACTGCAGTAATGAAATGCTGAAAGAAATGCCTACAAAACACATAACTCATCTAGCTATTTGTTAATATACCTTGCTTGCAAAATAAATCTAATTTAACACGTGAAGTCTTAAATAGCCTAAGCATGAAGTCTTATCTAAACAAGCACTTATCTGTTGTGTGCATGAATAAATATAAATACCTTTTTTCTTTTTATCTTTTTGTAAAAATGTAAATGTTGATTCTTCTTGGTTGCATGGCAGGTGAGATAGGTGTGGAGGGAGATGAGTGAAATGGTTCAGATGGCTTGGGAGGAAATTAGGGGTCTACTCCTAGATTTAGTGATGTTTTTTTCACAATTTGGGCTCAAAACATGCCACTACAAGTTTTCCTACAGGATGTCCTAGTTCACCTACAGGATCCCCTATTTTCCTACAGGAATAGGCCGAAAGCATAGGAAGTGGTTTGAAAGGTGGGATGGATCCTGAAGAACTTGATTAAGGAGGAAATAAGGCAATGTAGTGGTAGACACTCACTTAGAACTCAAACTAAAGCTTTACGATGGTTGGATTTGCTCAAGAAGCATGGCAAGTTTTCCTTGTAACACGAGAATTCAAATTGAGAACTTATTGGATTTTGGAGATCATGGGTGGATTTGGTTAGGCTGAGGTTGATGATATGAGGTCTTCCTACAATGTAGAAACTCCTACAACATATACATCATTTTTGGCATTTATCCTTAAATTCATCTCAAAACAAGAAGGGTTTACTAAAATAGAAGAAAACATAATTTGCATCATTTATTTTCCAAGTTCATGCATGGGAATGCTTGAAACCATTATGAAAGAAACATGAAATCTAATGAAAGACCTAACATACCATAAATGTCAATTGCAACCTATCTTCTAAAATTAAAAAATGATGACCTAATTAGCAGAAAAACCCTAAATCTCATAAGAAACCAAAATTCTGTCTTTTTTGGGCTGAATGGAAATTGTTCATCAAGCCATGGTCCCAAGAAGGGAGGAATGAGGTAAGATCCACTTGTTGACAACCTTTTTTCAAGATTTTATTATCTCTATAATGCTACGATTAGAGCTATTCACAAATGGAAGCAAACTAATCAAATCAACCAATACTTGCAAATTAACAACACCAAAATCAGTTTAACAACTAACTATGAGATAACCTAAGCAAGCATATATAGTAAGAGGAACCTCTGCTGCTAGGGTTGAGCCCTAACCAAAGAGCTTTAGCCCTGTGAGTCAACTCAGTGCTGGATCAAGTGAATGCTGCTCATTTTCATTAACATATAAAAAATACATAAAAGTGTTTTGTCACAATCCTTCAACTCAAAAAATGCTTAGCTATCTTTCATAAAAAATCTGAATCCTAATGAGTCTCTAGGCCTCTTTATTTATACAACTGAAGTTTCCAACAACTTCCTTAAATCTAGGGAGGCTTGGCTCCCAATATTGAGATTAACTATTTTTGAAGTGTCACTGTCTTGGCTGCCAACGATCCTCATGACTCGGTTGCTTGCAACTTTGAGCTGGTGTGATTTGATTGAGGGATATTCAAGTGAGTGAGAAGTTAAGGAGGGAGATCCTATTTCCTATAATCTCTCCTTCTTGTCTCATTCAATTTCTAGCACCCTAATTAGCCACAATTTTCTCCCAAATGTAATTCTTGCTTATACATTGGGGTTCTATTTAATGACTCCCTCATTCTGTCAGGAGTATGATATTCTATAATTTTTAGGCTGTAAGGTAAGGTGTTCCATCTCCTTTGTTAGGCTTGTTGGACGTCATCTCCTAGAAATCTTAACATGTCTTCAAAATGTGTGACTACCTGTTCTTGTACAGCAAGGTATCTTGGTGCAAGTTTTGGATCATTTGCAATGAGGTTGTGAGTGTTGATGACAACCATTGGGTTAGACTATTCTGCTCTAATCATAAGGGGTTCTGCTTCTTCTTTTTCCAATACCTTTTTTTATTTTTGTAGCTTTGGCCTCCTCATGATTCATCCAAGATGCCAAGGCCATTAATTGTAAGTCCCCTAGATTTGGATTTGGGTCCCACATATTTAAATCTATCAAAGCTAAATTGTGTAGGTAGAACTCATATATATTTGTTCTATTCTCCAGGGTGCTTTGATCACAGAGGTCAATGAATTTTCTGTAGTCTTGGAAAGGCATAGTTCCTATTTGTGATAGGGTCTTTATCTGGAATTGTAGCCATTATTCCTTGAGGTATAAGGCATATGACTTTGCTGGCATCCTACACTGGATTGCCTCCATGGATAAACTCGCCATAGTTTCCAATTGGCCTTCCTTTTCTTGTAGCTTCTTCCTTAGCCATGTGTTCTCATCCCCTAACTGAGATTTCATTATTGCTTCTCTGTCTCTTATGCTACTTAGTTCTTTGCCCATTTCCTGCAATTTCTCTTCCATGTGGCCTACATCCTCTACCCCTTTTGATTTAGCAATTTGCATTTACCTGTGTGTCCTTTCCCTCTTGTTATAGCTCCAAATACCACCTTATGTATTTGTGATGCTTGGTTTATGGCCTAGGAAAACCCCTCCTTCCAAACTTGATCCAAATATTCAAAAAACAGTGTTTTACTCCCTGCACGCGACTTTTCCATATATTAAACACATGTACACGTGGGTCAGTCTATACCCAACCCACATATATGTCTTAAAACGCTTTAAAAAATTAAACTTCCTTAATTATGTGTGGAGATCACGGGTTTTACCTGTTGATTACCTATTAGTGCCCATGGCCCAACTGTTCCCAACTGTTTCCCAACTAAAAAACTACTTTGGGAGAAGTATCAAAAGACTTCAATGGGAAGGCCTTAAGGAGGAGAGAAAATAGAGAATTACTCTGCTGAGATTATCCCCTGATCAAGTCTGAAGATTCCTATGCTTCAAGCACTTCCCCAAGTTCAGGAAACCCTTGTTTCCTTGAGAGTTTATATCCTTTCACTTGTGGGAGATATCCTTGTGTTGGTTATGGAAGGAGTCTTTTGAAGACCGGGACTGGGCGGACCTGGAGGACGGTTCCGCTTGGAGCTGGAAGAGGAAGACTCAGGTGAACTCTTTCTATGTTTTGATTATAGTTATCTGCAATAAAAGAAACACTGTCTTGTTTCTAATATCAACTTTGTTCATGCATCTGATGTTTTTGTTATGGTTTATGTATGAATGACTATTTGAATGTATAACTAACCATCTATTTATATGCCATAAAGTTGATTTCACTATAATTCTTCATCTATATGTTGATGTGTGTCTTTGAATTGGTTGTTTTGTAGGTTCAAAGATTGTGAGGAGTTGAGAGGGTTTGAACCCTAGCTGGAACTACCTGAACAAAGGACCCCCGAGTATGTACACCCTCGCATAGTTTGCTCATTTAAGCATTTTGCCTCAGTTATTTGCTTGTTTCTTGTTGTGGATTACTCCTGCTCTGCTAGGGTTCTGACCCAAAGCCCTAAGGGAATTTATCCCTTAATAGAATTGGCGACTCCACTGGGGACAACAATCTTATTGTTCCTAGTTTGGGTTATTTTGTGCCTATCAGGGCTCAGCTTTCAGTTTATTTGCTGTGATTATATTGTCTGCTCCTGTAGGAACTCAGACTTCAAGTCTGATCCTTTTCATCAGGCCTCATTTTTGTTTTTTCTTGTAATCTTTTATATACGCACCTTTGTCGGGTTACAAAATCATATACACGCAAGTTTCACCGAAATGAAGCCGCATATACGCGTGTTTCTTTTGGCTGAAATGTGTGTACACATAGCTGTGTAGAGACACAATCGCGTATACATTTGTTTTGCGTGATTTTTTCAAGTCCTTTTATCTCGAAAGATTTGTTTTCTGGCCTGTGTGCTTCTTGAGTAGTCAATTTCTGCTTTTAGATTTTAGTTTTGCAACGAGTCTACTGTTTCAAGTTCTCTCCTGCTTCAAAGAGTTTTTGGTCTTGGTTTGCTTTATAGTGAGTGTTATCATTTGTGTTTGAACACACAAGGCTTCTTATAGAGGCTCTTGGTTGTTCTAGTTTTCCGAAACAAATTATTGCTTGCAATCTTTGTTTCAAACTTCATTTTTATGGTTTGCTTGCTTTACTTATTGTTAAGGTTGTGGCCATTCACTTCTTCTTGCTTTTTGAAAGTTGTTGTTGAAAAATTTGAAAGTGTGCTTTTCCTGATTTCTTGATCAATGTCTTTAACCTCTTTTTGCTACTTTTGGGATCATTTAGTGCATCTTGAAACATCTATTTTGTTAAGTTTCATTCGTGTTGAATTGACAAATTGCAAAGTTTCTTGGTGACTTGCTTTTGATCTTTGAAGTCTTTGGTAGCATTTTGAGTACTTTTGAAAAGTTGCTTTTATTGCTTTTTTGAAAAATAAAAGCCCTTCAAAAACATTGTTTTTGCTTTCTTTGCCAATTTTGTGTTTGGTTTCTTTTGGTTTTTTGAGAGTGATTTGGGATATTTGTGTTTAGTCCTTCTCGTTTTGGGAAAGATCTTGTGTTCAAAATTCTCATTCCTTTCAAAACACTTCAGTTAGATTATAAAACAAATTACTTTCATTTTTTTTTTAGAGTAATCTAGAATTTTTACATCATCATGTACACTTTGCATTAGGGTAGTTTGCATTATTAGAGCATCAATAGTTTTTTTTTAGTGTTTGTGAGTGTGAAGTCTATTGCAAGAAAAGAAAAAAATTTATTGCTTTAATAGAAGTTTCTTAGAACCCAAGTAGAAGTTGCTATTCATCGAAGAACAAACAAGTGCATTGCATATGAGTTAGTTTTTCATTAATTTCTTTTGTGTCGAAGAACACCATCAGTTTCACTTCCGTATTGTCCCTTTGACGAAAAAGTTAAACCACTTAAAATCAAGCGCTAATAAAATAAACTAGAACTTTTTATATTTTCAATAAGTACACCAACAAGTTTTAGGTTATTTAGGGCCTTCGATTAGGCGAGAGGAAAGTAAACTCTTCAAGGTCACTCCAAATTGTCAAATGTAGAAGTCTGAATAGAGAGTGAAAATCCAATAGCGTTAGGGAGATCAGGAGAGCTCCGTGACTTGGAGTTAAGCACGAGCATTTTTGAAGATAAGGACAAGAGATACCCCCTCTCTTACTTGTCAAATCTTACCTCACGACTGTTCCACCCGACTTTTGATATGAGTTGGTATCTTTAGTTGCCTATCCTAGGGGTCTACATAGGTGACTACGGAGGGGAATCCCATGGCACCTAAGGATGACATTGCATCTGTCATGCGGAAAGAGTTAATCTTGCGGACAAAACCAACCTCCCTAGAAGCCTAAGACTTTCTAGTGACAAACAAGACAATTAAGAGCAATCCTTCTCTAAACATGCATTATCATACGAGAAACCAAGTGTTTTAGATCATACCTATAGTCCCTGTTGTAGTAGTCTAGCCTCGTCGATCCGGATGAGCTCCTCCTTCACTTCGAAACCTGCATTCACTAACAATAAAATGATTACATAGCACCTGAATATCCCATAAAATAAAACATATTCAACATATAGACCAAGGAGTATATGAAACAATTCATTAATAACAAATCATTGAGAAGAATGGACTTATTTGTATTAATAGGAACAAAAGGAACCATTACAACCTGAGCCTTGGTGTTGTGCAAGTTCCTCCCAGGGTCTAGCAAGAGTTTTCCTCTACTTTGACAAGCTCACCACTTCCATATGCAACAAGGAAGGATGGTGATCTCTCCTCACAAGTCTACAAGGAAGTCCTAATTCCAGCAGCATTTACCCTTTGGAGTGTTCAGCTTTCAACCTCCCCTCCTTGGCCCAATGCCTGTATTTATAGTGTTCTAGAGGAAGTTATTCAGTTCCAACATCAATGGGATACTCCCTCTTTTGGATGGGGTAGCTCCTCTCTTGATGGGATAAGTTCCTCTATCATAGGGATGCATGAACCATCTGGAGGCGCTCAATACACGTCAAACACTCTTCTAGAAGGCTCTTGAAGTGACCACAAGTAACTTTTTTAAGATGAAACTCGCGCCTTTTGACCTTTACAGGGGTACGCACCCATCCTTTGGCTTACAGAGCGTACAAGTATGCAGGTACAATGAGTTTGGGATGCGTACACGCAGGCAAGGTAGGGAGAACCTGCGTACCTAGAGATAAACATGTTTTTCATGACTTTCTCTCTTTTTGAAGTTTGACATGGAGAGCAGAGGTATTAGGCTTGACAAGGAGGATAGTATGACTGTTGATGGAGCCATACTAACTGCAGATAGTCATGGTGACAAATTTTAGGGTAACAGATTGCCCCCTAAAAAGCGAAGCCTGTAATAGATAAGGGTTTTATATCATCTAGGAAGGGTGAAGTACTTTATAATTTCAAGGATTATCTTGTGGAGAGCTTGGTCAGAACCTGCAATTTTCAACACAAAATACATGTATAAGATTATATCA
>APFE030799016.1:0-11070 GCA_000404065.3 Pinus taeda
ATATGGTTAATGTACATCTGATCCTACATTATTTATGAATTTAGATCCTTGTTTCTTGCATAGTAGTATGTTGTTGTGATTCTGCAGGTCCTTTTGAAGCTGAGCAGACAAAGAGCAAGTGGCAAAACTCTATCAAGAAGGAGAGGGAATCGCGTGCAAGACTCAGGTTGGCCCTCTTGGTTCTGCTCTCATCTATTTCATAAAAGGAATCAATAGTAGATTTTGATTGTTTGTTTCTAAGATAGCCATCCATCTTAGTGGGAATAGTAGCATCTGTGTGGACACTATTCCCGTATAACAAAATGGCGACTCCACTGGGGAACGACTAGATTACTTGTTAGCCTATCAATCCTTGTTTCTTTTATAAACATACAGACGGAGCCTGAAGTCAAGCAAGCTAGCCTTCGAACTGCATTTTTCATAAAAATGTAAAGTAGATCAATGATGCTTCAGTTAATCTCTGGGTTTTTGTTTATAAATTAAACAATAGATCTGCAAGCAATCTAATTGCCTTAAGTGGTGGCTTTAGTAACCTCTTAAATCACCCCTGTGTTTTACATACATTGATCTGTACTTATTCAGCTTAAACACTTAAACTAAACTACAAACTGTGAGTAAAATCTCGTTCAAATTCTCGCGCTGTAACCATCTAGCCTGTATGCATCGTACTTCGAAAATGGATTAGGTGCACTGCATACTGGGTTCACTATGTAACAGGTGCGATGGTCAGGGAGGACTGATTTTACCCTCCGACTGTGGATTTTTCTCACTATTTTCAGTCTTATTCAAGAATTGTTTCTGTCTGTAATCAGTGTGCTTCTGTGAATACCCCCTTCTCTAGCATTATTTCGCCTCCTTAGTGCAAAGAACTCTAAACATTTTTTTATGTATTGTGCGTCGTTTTAGTTCTCTTTTGCAAAAAGTAACATAGGCGAACTGTCATCTCTAGATCTGAAAGTGTCGTAGCTGTCATTTTCTATTTTAGAAAGCAATCCCATTGTTTTAGATAGTTGATTATACGGTTATTATTGCATAAGATTTGATTTACTAGTTTTAAAGTGTCGAAAAGCAATTTCCATTTCAAAATCGCAAAGTTTCTCTCTTTCTTTCACTTCGTTTTGAAAAAGAATTTTATTGAGTACAGTCACTTCAAAAGTAATTCAGTTTTGCACATAGTTTTCTTAGTGTCATTTACACATTAAGAGAGATGAAAACCAATACATGCATGTCCATTTGCATCTTGTATGCTTGGCTTGATTTAGGATTGTGCATATTAGCGTGTGCTCTGTGCTCTGTGAAGAAAAGATGCTTGACTTTCTTCCCCTTAGTAGCTAGGATTTTCATTGCTGAAAGAAGATAAAACGTCTGTTTATCATCTTAGACTGCATTTAGGAATTATACATACATCACGTGGTGAACCTGAAAGTAAAACTGCTAAGCAAGATCAACTTAAAATAAATCTCAATGAATCTAACAACGCTTTGGAACTTAACGCAACATCTATAGTTCTAGGCTAGAGACGTATTCCGACGTCGTAAAGCCTGGTAACTATTTTTTCCAGTGCTGGCTGGGTGATTCCTCCACTCTAAGACAGCAAGTGCCAGTACAGACTTATGCTCCCACGTACCGTCGCGTATATATTGGGAGACCACTATAGGCTGCATCCTTTATCCTTAGGAAGCCGTGTCTGCCGCCCTATCGATCGTAATGCACCGAACACAGCATTCGGGAAGACTGACTGTCGTACCGTAAAAATTATTCTACAATTTTACGATTGGTTTGGTCATCCTCTTTGCCTAGATCTCCATAGAAGTCCATTTTGCTCATTTTTAGACTCCTTAAAGGAAAAGGTCCTCTGAGCGCTTGTCACTTCAAGCTCAATAAAAATTGAAGGCGACTAGAGTCATCTTTTGTTTTTTCTCGACTCTTTAAAATTGAAAAAAAATTGTGTCAGAGAGTCTAAAATTCATTTAATTTGAAAAACATTTTTCCCTTTTCTTTTGAGTTGATCAAGTAATCCGCAATAGTGGAATAAAGTCAATGAAAACCCCATCATTCGCGGAGACTTACAAGTCAACCATTGTTGTCTCTAGAAGTGAAGCCATTCTGGACGAAGCGAACTCGTTTAACCAGATCAAAGTCCCCTAGGTTGGTTGTGGCAAGCACTCCAACATCCTTAGAGACTCCGGTTACTCCAAAAATTTCTGGAATCCCTGCCTCTACAGAAGAAACTCCGCAACAGTAACAGGACATTACAACTGATCCTAGTGTGACGGTTAACACTTCTATTCCTTAACCAGTTACATCTTCTTCGGCACGAGAAATATTTTACAGACCGGACAGTCTGCCTCTTCCTCCTCGATTGATTTCCATAGAAGAGATTGTGGAAGATCCTCCATCTAGCACTCCAACACAACTTGGAGATGGGATCACCCTATATCTTTCTTCATCAGAGAATATTCACCCACCCTCAGAAGTTCCTAAAGAATCGCTGAGGAATATTTTGGATGGAATTAATATGTCTGAACAACCGTCAACATCAAGGAATCTGTCACTTGACACAACAACAGCAAAAGTTCCTTCTGCTATTCTGACAATGTTCATCGG
Source organism: Pinus taeda (assembly GCA_000404065.3). Taxonomy (NCBI): domain Eukaryota; kingdom Viridiplantae; phylum Streptophyta; class Pinopsida; order Pinales; family Pinaceae; genus Pinus; species Pinus taeda. The sequence continues at coordinate 2,608 of APFE030799016.1, forward strand.
CGTGCCATCTGTCCCAACCAGTTTTCAATCGCTGGATGGAGTCCATATTGGGACTATTTCGACAGTATGCAATGTTCCTGTTTGGTTGTCCGGAATTATATCTGGAATCTCTTACGTTGAGTCTCGACAAATTGATCCGTCACAAGCTCAATTTGGGCAAACTGGTCCCCAAAGGCAAATTATTTCTTTGAGCACTGGATTACCATTGTATGGAGGGCCATATACCCTTTCATTGTCTTCCCTAGAAGGGCAACCATGCGTGAGTTCGCAACAAAATTTGGGTTATGCTGGAATCACAACTAGCGTTTGGGTACCAGTCCTGTCTCAACAACCAAGAGTTGTATGCTCGATACAACAAAGTTCACCTATGGAAAAAATTCCCACTACGCCGGCTATTGTAGCTGTATCGCAAGTACAAGCGTCACCAATTGTATGCCAACCCCAAGTTTCTTAGGTTGCAATACAACAATCTCTTGTACCTTCGACACAACCACAATCACCCACTAGTGGAATGACACAGGTTCAAATGGGGAACACCAACCCCCATCATGGTCAAACAATGAGTGTTGGACAACAGTCCATGGCTTCACAACCATGGCTGGTGCAATACCAACAACCGCAATTCCAGCAAGCTTACCAAGGATATGAGCAACAAGTCTTTGCGAGTAATGGGCAGCAGTATCAACCATATCATAATGGTTATGCACATCAACCTTACCAAATTTACCAACATAAAATGCATTATGCTGGTATGCAAAGACCGACTGCTCAAATGATTCCATCTTATCCTGGGTATGCTCAACCAAGCCTAAATCAATAGTTGCACTTTGTGGCAACTCTAGAGTTACCAGATCTAAGTCGACTAACGAATGATCCAATTGCCTACGCCCCTTGGTGGCTGACGATCCCGCATAAACTTCCATTAGATATTCCTAAATTTAATGGAAATCTGGGCGAAGACCCATCGAATCATGTGATGACCTTTCATCTATGGTTTTCGTCAAACACTCTCAATGATGATTCGATTCGGCTTTGCCTCTTTCAGCACACGTTAATTGGTCCATCAGCAAAGTGGTATATCGAACTACCTAGAGCTTCATTTGATAACTTCAATACTGTAGCCACAACCTTTTTAACCCATTTTCAATTACCTATCAGGTACGAAACATGAACTGAGTTGCTCACCAATTTCAAACAAATAATAGCCACTCACATATCCGATCATATTCATGAGTGGCGGCGTTTTCCTAGAATGGTGAAAACATATGTTCCTGATCAGCTATTAGCTGAATGGTTTATTGAGTCACTGTTACCCGATATTACAGAAGATGTGGCAAAGGGTGGAGTCGTCACTCAAGAGCAAGTTATTTCTCATGCACAATATCTAGACTTGATCTATACTCAGTCTGGCTTTCTCTAAGATAAAATCCCTGACGCTCCTAGACCAGAATTCTCCGTCCCTCCACCTCCTAAATCAAACAAAGACTCTTATGTCGCCGATGGTGTGATAGGCATGACAAGCACTAAAACCGCAAAGGCCAAATCCAAAAACGCCTGCACGGTTTTGAGTCAAGATGCAAATGAGGAACTTCTAGCCTTAGAAGTAAATGTTGTATCAATAGACAAAGGCAAAGAAACTAAGCAACCAGGAGGCAAGAGGAAAAAACAAGGGAAGAAGAAAAGCCAGGGAGACTCATCTCCTAGGAAACGTTCTGCAAACCCTTGTGGGAATGCAAAACCCAAAAGTCCATGCAGTATATGTGATTAGGATCATTGGACCTGAGAATTACATATAAATAAGAACTTAGAAAATTCTTCAAAAGTTCAAAAACCTCAGTTGTATTGATGGATTCATTTCCAAACCCAGGAACAAATATGGTTGCTAGCGAAAATTCTTCCCGGTCCCAAGTTCTAATGTTGTGAGTCTTGAAGCAACTGAATGACACTCTTATAATGACAAGGAGTAAAGATTATGGGAATCCACATATGTTGAACAACAAGGACAATGACCAACCTAGTAGTTCAACAACGACTTCAACAGAAGTCGTGCCACCTATCATTCCTGAATTAACAATAAAACCGCCAAAGGGAGTAGTACACAAATCGACGTTTAATCCTCGTGCCCGAGCAACACAACACTATACTATAGTGGAGGATTTATCCGAATCTCCATCCGCGATGTCGACTCTTGAAGTACTGGAAAATTGCCCCTCCCAAAAGCAGGATTTATTGTCAGCAATAGGTGGGATTGACCCAACGGATTCCAATCTTGTATCTTTTAATCATAAAGGATATGACCCACAGTTGCTAGCTCAACTAGCTTCCCTCATTCAAGTGAAAGCCCTCAACAAAACTGTTCATAGAACAATTATTGACGAGGGAGCATCCACATGTATCATGTTGATGAGTTGCTGGAAAACTCTAGGGTCTCCATCTTTGTCGCTATCGTCAACAACATTAAAATCATTTTATGGACAAACGTACACCCCGTATGGGATACTAAGTAACTTGCAAGTCGAACTGGGGAGCAAAACAGTAGAAATCGATGTTGAAATCATCGATAGAAATCTTGATTACAACATCTTACTGGGAAGACCCTGGATATATGCCATTGCAGCTGTTGTGTTGACCTACTTTAGGAAAATTGCATTTCCTTCCCAAAGAGGAATTACAATCATCGACCAACAAACTTTTCTCCACAACAGTTCGCAAGTTACGGGAAGCATTCCAATGATCCATGGAAGCCCTAGCATGATTCATAATATTGGAGTAGGCCTACTAAAAGACCCTATGTTAATGGGAACCTTTACCCTACCGCCTCCTACCAATTTGGCGGAAGTGGCTAATGTAGGAACTTGCAATATGATATCTTCCATTCAAAATATGTCAGAAAACGATGTTAAGATGGATCATTTGTAGGTTTTGCCTCTAACCCCGCTAGAAATATTATAGCAATCAATTGTCTCAGCATGGGAGGCAAACCAGCATCAACACTCGTCAAGCATTTGGATAGATAGATCTAAAGAATATGGCACCCCTTCAGATCCTTGGTTGCAAGTACACCTTACAGACGAAGGAATCATTCAACTGATGATGATCGATGGGGCACCATGGGAAGATCACCACCATCATTCCCATCTTCTTACTTGTAAAGAAGATAATTCCGGTGACCTACAACATCCTTCAGTATTTGACTTTCTGACGAATACTGTAAACACGGTGGATTCCAAGAGAAACCTATCCAATATCGAAGAGACTATTTCCATAAACGTCTCGACCAAAATAGATGTTGTAGAGAACATTCATGTTGGCAAATCTTGTTCTTCTTCCGAACTAGAAATATATAGTACTCTCTTTCACGAGTTTAGAGATGTCTTTGCTTGGTCATATGATTAAATGCCAGGTATCGACTTAAGCATAGTTGAACACGAGATTAAGATGTATCCAGATGTCAAACTGGTACAACATTGGCTAAGGCAGGTGCACCCCAAGGAAGCCATTGCCATCAAGGCGGAAGTCGAAAAACTCCTCCATGCTGGTTTCATTTACCCCGTTCCTCTAACCAATTGGGTATCCAATATTGTTCATGTGATGAAAAAACAAGGAACGATTAGAGTGTGCGTTGATTACAAGGATGTAAATCAAGCTTGTCCAAAAGTCAACTACCCTACACCCTTTACTGACCAGATTATTGATGAATGCGCCGGATGCATAATCTTTTCATTCATGGATGGATTTTTCGGGTAATGAAATAGATATCCGCCCACAGGACCAATCAACGACTGCATTCATTTGTCCATGGGTCACATTCACATATCGCAAGCTACCCTTTGGTTTCAAGAACGCAGGGGCAACTTTTCAGAGAGTAATGAACTATGCTTTCCATGACATCAAAAACATTGTTCAACCTTATCTCGATGATCTCCCAGCTCATTCACGAAAGCGGACCGATCATCCACGCCATTTGAGAGCAATATTTCTACGTTGGCGACACTACAAGATAAGACTCAACCCGCACAAATGTGTGTTTTGGGTCAGTTCTGGTCGTTTACTTGGCTTCATTGTCTCAAAGGATGGGATTCGTCTTGACCCCTGGAAGGTTCAAACAATCATCGATTTGCCTCCACCTTCAAGCCTGCTTCAGATTTAGAAACTCCAAGGGAAAGCAAATTTCCTCAGGATGCCCATTCCAAATTATGCCGAACTAGATAAAGGTTATACCCGTCTGTTGAAAAAGGATGTAACCTTCATTTGGGACAAGGTCACACAAGCTTCCTTTGACGCTTTAAATAAATCTCTAATACAAGCGTCATTAATGTATGCTCATGATTATCAAAAAAAAATTAACCTGTATCTGGCTGCAGTAGATACAACCATAGCAATGGTTTTAGTTCAAGAAGACAATGGAATTGAACATCCTATATATTATTTAAGCCGAAACTTAAATGATACGGAAATGAAATACTCCTACGCTGAAAAGCTAGCCCTCGCAGCTGTTCAAGCAATACAGAGATTTCGACACTACGTCCTCTTTAGGAAAACTACCATTTTGTCAGATTGCAACGCCATGACTTATATATTGTCACAACAGTTGCTAGGGGGCAAGTATTCGAAATGGATAGTGATTCTCCAAGAGTTTGATTTGGAATTTAAAATATCCAAATCAAAGAAAGCCCTAGTATTCGTGGAGTTACTATGTGATCTCCCATCGTCGTCCAACGATGCAACATCTGAAGAAGCAATCGTGGACAAAAATTTGTTTCTGATAGCTTTAAGCGATTTGTGGTACAGAGATATAATCATTTATCTCCAGACACAAACATATAGGTATAATACCCCACGCTCCGAACAATGACGTATTCGATACCAAGAAAAAGACTACGTGATCGTCAGCGATACTCTTTACCATCGTGGTATCGATACAATTCTGCGGAGGTGCCTCACCCTTGAGGAGGCCGAAAAAGTCCTAAATGACTGCTATTCAGGCACATGTGGGGGGCATCAATCTGGTTATGCTACGGCACAAAAAAAATTGTGAGCAGGATACTTCTAGCCAACAATGTTCAATGATTGCATAACCGCAGTTAGAAGTTGTCATGCTTGCCAAATTTTCGATAGCAAAACCAGAAGACCACCCACACCGCTGCAACCAGTAGTAGCTGTTGGGCCATTCTCCAAATGGGGCATAGATTTCATGACATGTAACCCCACCTCAACCAGGGGGCATGGGTACATAATAGTCACGGTGGACTATTTTACCAAATGGGCCGAGGCAATGCCTACATTAAACAATAGCGGCGAAACAACTGCCCTTTTAGTTTTCAATCACGTAGTCTCCAGATTCGGCATTCCACAAAACATAGTCATAGATCATGGATTGCATTTTTTCAATCACATGATGGTTGAGTTGTCTGCCAAATTAGGACTGTCCCACGATAGCTCTACTCCATACTATCTGCAAGCTAACGGACAAGTTGAAGCAATCAACAAAGTCCTAAAGCGCATGTTGCAAAGGATGATCGGAGTCCACAAATGGGATTGGTACTTAATCCTGTACTCGGCCTTGTGGGCATACCGGACATTGGTAAGAAATGCAACCGGATTCATAGTTTTTCAATTGCTGTATGGTCTCGAAGCAATCTTACTGGTTCAATGTGAAATCTCATCCCTCAAACTCGCAGTCGACCTTCTCCCCGGAACCTCAGAAGAAGAGCCTTGTTTCTTGGAATTAATCCATTTGGATGAAACCTGTCATGATGCAGCTTTGGCTAACGAGGCTCATAAGAAACGAGTCAAAGCACAGTTCTCGAAGAATGTCAAACCTCGCGTCTTCTCAGAGGGTGACCTGGTGTTACTTTATGACTAGGAATCCGATAAATTGGGAGCAGGAAAATTCAAATCGTTATGGATGGGTCCCTATATTTTTAAACGAGTATTAGCAAAAGGAGCCTATGAGTTGATGGACTATGATGGGATTCCACTGGCGCAACCTCGCAACCGGTTGTACCTCAAATGCTACTATGCTTGATCTCGCATAGTATTCCTCGTGCTTTTGTTACATTTTTTTTTTCACCAAGAGCATTTAATTTGGTTAAGTAATACACTTTTTGCATTCGTTTCAGATGTCGAACCTATTGGAATCATTCGTTGGATATGCCAAAGGAGCAAGTTGTAGCTCGCGGAATCTGTCTTCTGTGGCATGGACCATTTTCAATCCCAACGGTGAGTTAGTAAGTTTCAGAGGAGTATGTATTTGTCGGTCTACGAACAATATCGCTGAGTACAACACATTAATAGAACTCCTTTCTGATGCCATTTCACATGGTATATGCTGACTTGTCATCAAGGTAGACTCATGGTTCGTCATTCTACAACTCACCGGCATCTATGTTGTATTAAATCTAGCTATCTATCGCATGTTCCTAAGGGTCATTGGAAAATTATGTGTTAGATAGACATTTGCGACATCTATAAAACGAAGCATGACATCAATATATGCAGCAGGATCATGTAACTGAACCAAAATAAAGCTCTGAAAATAAAAAATATATTCCATAACTATTTATAGTTTGTACACAATGCTCTGTAACCAAGAAAAAATTGGTCAAATGACCCAAAAATCAAAATGTTAGGGGGCACCCTAGCCTAATGGTGTTGGTGATAACAAGTCACCGCCTGTGCAATCATGCGTAAGAGCCTAGTCCATCGGCTCGGCACTCCAATAGTATGTCGTTTAAACTGGTGGAACTGGGCCAACATTTGCATGAGCACATGATTTTTGATTAGTCTTAAGAATATAAGAACATTATAAACAACAATGAACAGAGATATAGTCAAAAGAAAATTACCCATGCAATCCCACTGCTCTCGAGCCGGTAGCACCAAATCCGGATCACCTCGGAAGTCCATACCAGCATATGGGAACCTGGCATAGACCATCTCCTGACGGTCAAACCACTCAAAGAAGGTCTCAGAAAAAGAAATCTGGGGCTGGCCAGCATGAAGAGACATGAGATCGACCCATCTCTACATCCGTGGTTCTGTCGGTGGAGGTAGGCCAAGTGATATATACTCTGGCTGCATCAGTGGGATTCACTCCAAGGTGAAAGAAGTCAAAATAGAACCATAACCAAAGTTTTTTTGATATATCGCTCTTCACCTTGGTCAACTATTCCTTCATCACAGAAAGTAGTGCATCAGACCAATTGAACACCTTTGGTTCAAGGCATTCCAAAGCATACTGCATATAAGATCTGTTGGCTATATGGAGAGCAGAACTACGAGCGAGTCTAGCAAAAGTAAACAGGATGGTCCGCAATGGCCGGTCAGTGACATCCCAGATGTTGATCTTTTCATCCGAACTCGGCTGAGATCCCTCTCTTCAATGCCGGTGAATGTACACCCTTACAGACTCACCCGCACAGGCGGAACCTGATAAAGAGAGAGGGGCACCATGCCTCGATAAGCCGGTCAGAAAGTAGATGTCCACCACTATCAAGGGGATCGATTTGCCCCTAATCTGGAATACCTGGTTGATAGGATCCCAAGCATTGAGGAAATACTGCAACAAACTAATTTTTTGTCTCATGCTCAAGATACGGAAAAACTTCAGCATGCCACAGTTCCGTAATGCAGCTACTGTGCCCAGATCATGTAAAGCAACAACATCCTCTTTTTCATGCTCATTTTCTTGCCATGTGACAACCATTTTCCTCCGATGAATCTTTGAAAAACAAAAAAGGGAAGAATCAAGATCTTCATTTGGTGAAAACATGCAAAAATTTCATGAGGAAACCATGCAAAAATTTTCCTCCCTTCGCCCATCACACCCTAGGAAGTGTTCTAGGAGTGATGCATATTGACTAGTCAGTGGAGACATCAGTATGCATCGCAACTTTCGACCAAGGGTGCGGTGATCTTAGGGCGAGTTCTTCAAACCCTAGGGGCTCAGCAAAACAGGCGAATGAGCTCAAAATACAAAATGAAAGGCACATAATGAAAGAGAACAAGTTTAGCTCCTACCTGGTTCGAATGGCATCGAGAATCGTCCACAGAATCTCCCGGAATCCGCTGGTGAAAATCAAGGGGGAAAAGCACCTGCAGAGCTCCAACAAACCAAATTCAAATGAAATGGTAAAACGAGAGGTAAAAAGTCACTTTTAATTTACTATGCACGTAACTCAAGTAAAATATTAGTGTTTTGACTCATTTATCATACATATGTTTTCATTTTTAATCTGTTTGATGAAGCAAATGAACAAGTAGTACTTTCTTTGAAAGAACAAAATGTTAAAGGTAAATCAAAAAATCAATGACCATCATTGTGAGCAATGTTGTCGCAGAGTTCAAGCTCATTAAAAAGTAAACTCTCCACGAGCAGTTTTAGCGCATAGTTCAAGCTCGTTAAAAAATAAACATAAGTCATGAGCAAGTGTTTCTCCTCGCATTTAAGCTCATTAAAAA
>APFE030799024.1:0-16007 GCA_000404065.3 Pinus taeda
AAATATAATATTCGAAACCATACTAAATATGACATTACAAAACTTAAATGTCAAAGGGAGAACCTATAAGTTGGAAATTAAATGACCACATCCATTCCAAATACCATGTGTATAGAGACGTTAAAAAACCATGGTCAATGCCAAATTAGGAGGACGGAAGGCAAAAACAAAAATAAGAAAATACCAAATCGTTTCCAACATTATATGTGTCAAGAATAAAAGAAGCACTTCTTCCCCATGGATGCCTTCCTGATTGTGATCTCACGCTCGCCTGAAGATGACCATCTAAACATGAACACGCACGCTCGCCTAAAGACAACCATACCTAAAGACGACCATCTAAAAATGAACGCACACGCTTGAAAGGAGGAAGAACACACCAGACACTAATCAGATCAACTAATGAAGTACTATAAATTCTTGAAATTTTTTGAAGAGTTTATAGTGATGGTTTTGATGTTGTTGGAGACTAGTTCATAGCACATGCTATTGTGTTAATAATATTTGACTAAATTAAATGTCACACAACAAGAATCAATCATTATCTGCATGCATAATGAAACATCATGGAAAATTATACAGTGCGGTAAAAAAAAACAACATACACTTTTCAATTAAAAAATTGTTTTATATTATCTACATACAAAAAATGATCCAATAGGTGCAGCAAGACCTCTACAAAAATTTAAACAGAAAATTTGTGTCAGCTAGCATGTGGTTTTGTAAATAATTGCTTCCTTGAATAGCTATCCCTAGAGGCCACGCCGCTTCCTATACAATCGAATCAGAATATAGTTGAGAAAGAAAAGGCATCATTATGCTAGTAATAAAGGCAAAATAAATCCAAGTACCACAAATATAATATTAAGTATGATTTAAACACATGAGCATACCTGTAAATCCAAGTATCTAGAAAGGAGCAATTGGCATAAACCAACAGCTTTGGCAGCTTCTGCCATATCAGATGGAAGAACAACCCCTCGAACCTCTGCCTTTTCGAATACTTCCTTTCCATTTAGAATGGGTCCAAATTAATCTTCACCATCATTCCCATCTTGATCACCCTCATTGTCCCTACCACCACCTTTTCCCCCTTTTCCTCCTCTAAAGCTTCCATTGTCATTCCCTCCAAAGCATCCTCCATCACCACCATTATCAGCATTTGAACCATCTTCTTTAATATCTGCATTTGTTTCCTATTCTTGACTGAGATAGGCTTAGATTTCTTCTAACCATTTTCAAAGGAGAAGTGAAAACTTTAGGATCTTTACCTGATTTAGAATCAAAATCCATCTAGCATTTAACCTTGAAAGGCCTACGCACCTTAAATCTTCCTATTGGAAAGTTTATAATTAACTCTATTGTATTTTTCTCTCATCTACAACAATTAAATCTTTTGGTTCCAAATATGACGAGCCTTTGAATTTCAAAACTGAGGGCATTTGAAACTCCATTTTTGCTTGAATTTCCAAATTTAGCTTTACTTGTAAAAAGTGAAAGGCTTGCAGCCTCCATGCAAGTACTAAAAGACAACCAAGCATATTTATACTCCACAATATGAAATAATAGGGAAATGAAAAAGAAAGATAATCGACCACTCTGAATATCACAATTTATTCCAAACTCTTAGCCTCCTCGAAGTCTATAGTTCTAGACCTTAAGCTAGGGGTGAAATATATTTGAGCACCAACTTGAATAGCCTTAAATGCTTCGTTGGAGTACACTAAATTTACAAGGGCCCTATCATACCACTAGAGACAGCTTCTCCTCGAAAGGAATACAATGAATCTGACTTTGGCCTTGTGAAATAAATGCATGAATACACCTGCAACTCGGCACTCAACTCTGAGTAGAAAAATAAGGGATTTGATGTGCATAAAGTCACTAACTATCCCGTGTCGACTCGAAAGCACTAAAAACGTTTTAACAAAACGATGATGATACTATAATTTAAATGTGCAGATTAGTTGGGCTTCACTTCCTCTCAAACAACCTAAAATTGTTGCCTAAAATGAGACATTCAAATCCAAAATTTGAGAAATGCTCTATTAGTTTAGTTCAAATACGATAATGAACGACCCATGCAGCTACAAAGCTTAAAAGCACAACTTCAAGATGCTCCAGATCATGGCTTTGGAGGTTTGGGGATTAAGTCTATGGAGATACAACTAAAGAATTGGCTGCAAGTAACTGTGATCATATATATATAATAATATATATATATTATATATATGATAATACAGAACGAAAAATACGCTCACAATACTTTACAGGCTCTTTAAAAAAAAGGGTCGTTGTCAAATTTTCATTGGATAAACAGAGTTACATTAAATTTCCAACCCTAATTTTACATTTGACAATCCATATTCGATATTTAGGGGAAGGAGCAAAGAAAGATTTACGTCGATCAAGGAGGATACTTCTGTGTATGAGGTAGATGATAATCTAGTGATGGCGTTGCTGCATGTTGACAAGAGAGTAATATGGATTGCCTTCTCCTTTGCCCAACAGATATGAATGGCTCCCTTGTTCAATCTCTTTCCCCTCCTGAATCACAGCAATCAAATCTGCATTCTGAATGGTTGTCAGTTGATGAGTTATCACAATGCTCGTTCTCCCCACCATTATTTTGTCCAGCGCCTCTTGAACGATCTTCTCCGACTGGATGTCCAATGCTCTTATTGCCTCGTCCAGCAGTAATATGCTCGGATTCTCTATTATCACCGTCGCTATCGCAATTCGCTACTTCTGTTCTCCCGATAATTGAACTCCTCTGTCTCCCCAGTTTGTTTTGTATCCCTCCTCCAAAGAGCTGCACAAACCATATTATATTCCGCAAATAATTATTTCAATTGCAGTTGATTATAAACATTCTGTTTCAATCGAACGATTTCAGTATTACCTAATGAAGTCATGAGCATTTGTAGCTTCGATCATCTTCGCGTTGCTTGCTTTCCCTTTTCCATATAGAATGTTGTCTCGAATGCTTCCTCCAAACAGCGTGGGCTCTTGACCTACCAGAGCTATGTGATTCCTTAAACTCTTCAAATTGAAGCTCCTGATGTCACTGCCATCGATTTTCACCAATCCTTTTAGGGGATCGTAACACCTTTCAATTAATCCAATGATGGTCGATTTACCGGATCCGCTTTGTCCTACAAGTGCCATGTTTTTGCCAGCTTTTATCCTTAAGCACAAGTTCTTGAAGATCATAACATCTGGACGAGCTGGGTAAGCAAAGTCCATGTTTCTCAGGTCCACGCTCCCTTCTATCTTATCCATTTTCTCACCCTTCTCATCGTCCGAGTTTATCTGGCTCTCTCTGTCCAGGATGCCAAAGACGGATTTGAATGCATGAGAGCCTTTCGCGATGTCGGTGCTCATACTTCCTGCTTCACCTATCGCTCTTCCAGTGCTCATCACAATGAAGAAAACTTGGAAAAGAGGTTTGGAGGTGATTTGTCATTTTGCTACAAGGTGTCCCCCATACCAGAAGTCCAGAGCGAAATTAGCTACTGTGATGAACTGTGATGCTCTGAGGGCATATCTTGCAAACAAATACTGTTTAATATTGTCTCAGCGAGGTCCAGGGAAGAAGAACATGCCAAAACCCAGGGAAGAATAATAGCAACAACAACTGGTAGACTAAATAAACAATTAACTTTGAGACCAAGAGTGATATAAAAGAATGGGAAAAAGCAGTAAAAATATCTTGAGGCAACTCAACCAATATTTGGAAAAAGCAATCACACATCAAATCAACTGTTGAAAGTGTCACACTTGATTGAACGGAATAGAGTAAAAATGTTGATGATTGTTGATACATAAAAAGACCTATCTGCCTAAATATCAAGTAACATATTTAGATTAATGAAATCTTAATTTCTTTACCGATCGTTTTTACTAGCAGTATTTCCGTATTTTATATTTTTCTTTTTGCACGTTATCTTTTTAAAAAACTCAATAATAAACCAACTTGTCTAGAAATTTTCGGCAAAATCACATAAAAATTCTTTTGTCCACGCGTTTCGGACCAACCAGTGTGGTTCATCGTCAGGACAAGTTGAAGAACCGATCCAGATTAGCTGGTTAAATATTAAGTGCAGAGACTCCAACGGCTAGATTACTAACGGCTAATTTTGACTATGACCTTAGCCAAATAATAATAATTATTATTTTTCTTTTTCTATTTAATTATAATATCTAGAAGTTAGAAAATTAGTAAAAACACCCTAGAGTTAGAATCATATATATATATTTACTAAGTATAACGTTTAAAATTAAATATATATATGAATTACTAACGTGTAGGGTGTTTTTTACCTAATTTTACTAACTTCTAAGAATAATAATAATTAAAAATATAGCAAAAAAAAATAAAATAATTATTATTTGGCTAAGGTCATAGTCAAAATTAGCCGTTATTAATCTAGCCATTGGAGTCTCTGCACTTACTATTTAACCAGCTAATCTGGATCGGTTCTTCAACTTGTCCTGACGATGAACCACACTGGTTGGTTCGAAACACGTCGACAAAAGAATTTTTATGTGATTTTGCCGAAAATTTCTAGAGAATGTTATGGATCACAAAAGTCTAAATTCCTTAATAAACCAACTTATTAAATTAAAATATCAAAAACAATTTTCCTTACTGTTTCTTAAGTTTTCATTTCCCACCATGGTATTGTGTACTTTTTAAAATTTATGACGCAATTGGAAAAATTAAAAGAATGGATAAGTGTTATCGTAAATCAGAGATATTCAAGTATGTTCTTCATATTATAAATACGATATTATAAAAACCATATTACTATAAATTTTAATATTTAATCATAATTTTGAAATGTCCCGTTATGATGTTAATAAATTATAATGTAATCTAATATTATGACATTCATTTATCATAAGATTGATTATCTGAGTGAGATAATTTTTTTTATAATATGACAGTATAGGTATTATTGTACCATTTTAACATCACAATATTAAACTCTCATATTATAAATCTTTACACCCTAAAATTAAATATTATAAACTATTAGATTAATTATTATAAACCTCAAGATTAATATATTAAATCCTAGAATTATAAGTGCTAATATTAGTATTATAAAGCCTTGGGATTAATATGGTAAGCCTTTGGGATTAAGAAATCCAAGAGATTAATATTATAAACCCTTTGGATTAATATTATAAACCCAAGGGATTATTAATATTATAAATTCTTTTTTTTTATTGATAAGTGGGTGAACCTTGAAAATCACTCTTACCCTGTGGCTGAGAGGCCACAACTCAGGGGCGTCTAAGCCGTCAAAGTCACCCGGGGATTGCACCCGGCCTAAGTCGCACCAACGGAAACCATGCTAGATTTTTGGTATCGGCGAGACTAGAACCAGTGACCTTTACATACGAAGTGCCTTAACAGTGCACTCCCTCACCAACTATTCAATAAAGGATTATTAATAACATTATTAATATTATGGTTCGTTATATTAATAATGGAAGACTACATTTGACCATGATGACCTAGGTTGACCTTATTTGACCATATTAACAATGGTTGGCCATGTCGAGGATTGGTTGACGTTGATTTTTAAATGTTGAATATGGTGACCAGGTTTGACCAATTATGACCATGATTGACTATGGTTTGATGGTTGAACATGAATGACCATAGTTGATGAAATTCAAGCATGCTAAAGAGAGTTAAATATGGTTGAAAATGGTTGACCATGATGGCCATAATTAACTATGGTTAATCGTAGTTAACTAGTGTGATCATATTTGATGATGGTTCACTATGGCTAGACTATAGTTTAAAATGTGTGACTATTGTTAAACATCACTATATTTTCACTATGGTTAACAATATGTTTAGTGAAATTGGACATGTTTTAGTATCATTGTCTATATTCACATATAAAGATTGACTATGTTTGATTATGTCATCATCTTGACCATTATTAAGTATGTTTAACATAAGATTGACCACCTATGATCATAGTCAACTATCTAAACATTGAACTTTAACATTAATGTTTATATATATGTGTATGTAATAATATATATTAATGTAATAAGAATAATAATAATATATATGTATATATATAATATAATTATACACTATGATTATTACGTCACTACTAAGTGACATTCAGATTGTTATATTATTTTGGGATCGTGCAAAATATTTTTTTAGATTTGTAGTATGCACATTAAAAATTCGCATTCCAAAAAGTGGTGACGTATCGTTACCACCAAGGCATCGAAGTCCAATGTAATGCATCATCATCCTAAAAACATAAAACATCATACTTCAATAAATATAAATATAAAAGTACCAAAAATAAAACGAAAGATAAATTTATTTTGTGAATAACTTCAATAATTAAAGTTTACAATCCAATTAAGATGTATGTTTAATAGATGATGCCATTTAAAATGTTCTTATAAAAAAACAGAACACTCACTTTTATCTCATCCGATTTGGACTTTAACATAAAGAAATGCATGTAGTTTTTAATTTATTTAGAAGTATAGCTTACTTTTATTTTTATTTCTTTTATGTTTTCTTGTGAGTTTTTTAATTATAAAATTTAACCATTAAATTACTAAAAAATTAATAATTATAAAACCTAACGATTAAGGTATTAAAAGAGAATTAAACAGCTATAATAATATAATAAATAATTTAGTATCTATAAAATTAATCATTAAAATACTAAAAAAAAATTAACACTATATAATTTAATTAATAAATTATAATATTTAAAATTCTTTTAATTTACAAAAATATAGAATAATTGAAAAATAAAAACAAAAGATTGTGAAAATTACTGAAAACTCATAAACTAAATTGGTCATGTAATTTCAAAAAACTTGATTGAATTATTTTTTATTCAAAAAACAATATCTTTAATTTTATCTATAAACTAACGATGAATACTTCTCTGTGGCAATTTCAAAGTTCGTTGGCTTCATTTCAAGTCTTCCAATATTTTTCTTCATCACTCTTCCCATGTTAACATTAAATATCATGGAGACTAGCATTATCACACCTATGACTTAATCAACTTATTAACTAAGCACTCGTATTTCTTAACGGATGTGATTAATTGGATGCCAATTTTTTATTGATACATTACATAGGTATTTTATTTTAAATGAAATTTGAGATCTCCGCAAAAATTATATGGCTGAAGTTAAAAAAAAAACATTTAGTTATAAAAATATACAAGTAAAAATAGGAAATCCGTGCGAATTCAATTCCATTGTGTTTAGTGGTTAGGCATTTAATGTATCGGTACATGTAAATTTTAAATCTAACTTAAATTAAGTGTTAAACCTCTTACCATACTAGTGCATTGTTTATTTGGAATTAGGTGCCCATCGTTGCATCATGTAACTGGTGTCGAGGCAATCCCTGCAATGTTGTTTGCTCGATTAAGACTCTTGTGCTCGACTTTCTGTATATCAGTTCCTTGGGATGGCTTTTGGATTTCGATATGTGCTTCACCTGGCCTGATGATACACACAACCGACTCAAAATAACATCAATTTTTTTTCTACTCATCTAATTTCTTCAAGAATATTTTGATAAATTTTTTAAAGAGAACATCGATAAATATATGCTGCAAAAAGTGCTTGACATTTTTCATTTTTCTTGTAAACTTACTGATACATTTGAAAGTCCTCTCATCTCTTGAATTTAGTGCGACAGAAATCCATTCTTTTCTCTATCACTCCCATGAAGCCCCCTTTGATTTTGAATTTTCCTCAAAACTCGTATGCATCCAGAAGAAAAACCCACAGTAATTTAGCTTTAAAATCAAGAATAACTTAAGTTCCCACCATAGGCCCAACCCAACTGAGAACCCTTGAAACCCCTGCAAATGTTCTCAAATCTAGTGACCATTTCTACAGTGATAAAATTTCCTCAAAATCAGAACAATGCGAGTTTTTTTCCATCTATCCTACAAGACTCACAAGCATTTGTACAGTGATAAAAGTTCCTCAAAATCAGAAGAATGCAAGTAATTTTCCATCTATCCTCTATGTCAAATCCTGCAACCCATTGTACAGTGCTAAAATTTACACAAGAATTAGAAAACACAAGTTTTTTTCCACCTGTTCTCTAGGTCTAGAATAGTCAATTGCCCTACCACATCTATCTTAGGGTTTGAGCTTCAAAAATGGCAGAAGCATCAATTGAAGCCTTATGATGGAAGGTCGCAGTCCATGATGAAAATAGATTAGTTTAATTATGGAATATGAAAATTTATATGCTACAACACTATTATGTACTTTCAACTTACATTATCCTCACTGAAGTTAAGAGTGATAAGCACCCTAGCTCGAATATAAAACATTATAGAAAGAAGAACTAAAGGGAAAAAAAAGATGACAATTTACCTCTACCTTCTCCCCTTGAGAAACTTCCTTTGCTTCGAAAGCCTCATGCCTAAATTGAAACATATCTACTTTTTGTTCCAACAAATTTCCTATGCCAACATGACGAGTTGAATTTTTTTCTAATTTCACCCTCGGGACCTCCAAAATTGAAGTTTAAAATCATTATGACAGAGAACCAAAGTCATGGCTAGCCCAATTCTTAGGACTCTCAGGACTCTCGCCATTATAGTTTCTCACAAACGCTACAACAACAACAACGTTTGTTGAGTGTTCATAGTCTTGGCACGATCATTTGCCATAATCTTGAGCATTGTAACACTACTAGTTTCCATGAACCTTGATGTTATAGTTTAAAACAAACAGGTCCTCATAAGACATGTTGCAATGAGCCTGAGTGTTGTAGCTCTAGTTCCCATGAACCTTGGCATTATAGTTTAAAACAAACATTGAAAATCATGCGAGGTAGAAATTCTTGTAGAAATTCTTGAATTGGAACCTTATCTAGATTGCATCTAACCTCGTATACCAACGAACAATGAAAATAAGTAGGAGTTACCTCAAATTTAGCTAATGTAAAACATGTGTTGGTATGAATCTATAACAACTGCTTTGCATGGCAACCATGTATGCGGTTGGTGGCAATCCCGAGGAGGGAGACATATCAATGACCTTTTAACTCTTGTCGATTGTTCGAATAAACAATATAGGGTTTTGGTGCGAGGTTTTAATGTGCTTAATTGTTTTGGCCTGCCCTTTTTACTAGCCCTAGTTTCACAAATGCGGTGATTTCACACATGCCGAGGGAAATTAGGAGTTCATTCTTGTATTCATTGTTGGTCTGGTTTGACTTTGTGGGTGCGTTGTGCCTTCACTTGTTTCTTATGGTGGTGTGTTAGCATTGTGCCTTCACTTGTTCCTTGTGGTGGTTTATTAGTGTTGTGCCTTCACTTGTTCCTTGTGGTGGTTTATTTTACTAGTTCTCAGAGGTTTCAGGTCGACTTTCAATCTGCAAGTTGTTTCATTTTTTTCCATTGTTACCCGGCTCAGGCTTTATCTCTACTCTACTAGTAATGATTTTTTTTGGTGTTGGTTCTGGTGTTCATCTGGCTCTGTGTAACCATATTATCCTTCCTTGCTACTGTAGTGGGTAGCTCAACGAACACTACCTCAGGTAATTTTTTGATCCAATTTCATTTTTATGTCTCTAACCCTCTAACTCTTTGGTGAGCAGGTAAACTTCTCCTATGGTGTTTCTGTTGGGAGAAACCCTCTAGCAAGAGACTTGGTTCTTGTCCTCTGCCTCGGAGTCAGGAATTTTCCGGGTAAATCCCTGCTCCTTCCTTCATTTATATACTCATTATCCTTTTGTTTTGTTTTCCCTACTAGTGTCTTGACTCCTTGCCTTGTTTTCGTTGTGGTGTGCACGTCGTGCCTGGAGAACGCTACTCCACAACCTTTTCCTTGGGAATCTTTGCAAGCTTGGGGAAAAACAGGGTAGGATCCCTCTGTAGTTGTATTGTGGTTTCTCTTTTCTTTACTTGCACTATCCTTAGTTGGGTATAACCCTTGGGTTTTCACTTTCTCCATGTGTTTGTATGGTTTCATGGGTTTTCACACCCTTGTTGTTTGACTAGTCTTGGCCTGCAAATCGTTGTTTTTTCAGTGTTCGTGGATTTCAGAACCATCTACTATTTTGGGTTATATAAATGTATAACGAATTGTTAAATTTGGAATGTAACAAATGCACATGTGTGCTTAAATGTTGAATGTAAATGTGTCTGGTTTTTTATGTTGAGGAAGGATATGATATCTTTGCTGGCTTTGCCTTTGTCTAGTTCCTGGTCTAAGATGCCTTCAGTCACGATATTTTTGTCGATGTCATTCGGCCTCTTAATGAATTTTTCACTATTTTTCTTTAACACAATGTCTGAAACATTAATGCATAGGAAAATGAGAAATTGTCTTGTTTCCTTAATGACAAGTTCTATATTCATTTGCTTTTATAGATATTCAAGAAAAATTGTAATTTCAAATTCTATGTCCTTTCTTCTCTCTCGATGGCAGCCTCCTTCATGAGGATCTGGATTTTTTCATTTTAATGCCTTACTAGTAGTTTCCTACCGTTAAGGAACTATTCCTTAGTTACCTTTTAGTTATCTAACAGTTTCTTTAAACATACTCTTAACTAATCCTATTTTACTTGCTTGCTTAATTTTTAAAGACAATGGCTGTGTCACCCTTAATTTAAGTAAAACGAAAATAAAAATTCGGAATGTTTTTCTTTCTTTCTAGCAAAAATATAAAACCATTTTGAGTTGTTGCCTTTTTAGTTAGATGCTCCCGGGGTAAATTAAACTCACGGCTCTTGTCCATGAGCTCTTCAATAGATTACCTGACGCTTTGAATCTAGCCAACATCTAACCAATAAATATATTTAATAAGATGGCCCTTCCTCTTGACTAGGTACCGCAAATATTCTTTTCTTTGAGTCTGTCTCACCAACTGGGTGTCTAGGATCTATTCAATCTCTAAAGGCTTTGTGGGGGGCATCTGTTTAATCCAAGAGTCATTCTCATTTTGGGTGTCCCGTGCTCATCTTTCTGAGTTGTCTTCTTCATTTGCTGCAATGTATGGGTATAGATCTGCCACATTAAAAATGGGTGAGATTCCTATACCTCGAGGTAACTGCAACTCATAAGCGTTTGCAAAAAAACTGTTGGGTCCTTATAATACTAGTGATTACCCCATTACTATTGTAGTTACATCCCTTATTAATATTTTTGTGCCCGTACTATCCCCATATTTTTATTACTATGCCCCATAGAATCCCTCTATTGTTATTTTTGTGGCTTTATATTATTATTATTAGGTCGGTTGGGTTATATTGTGACTCCTTAGACTCCTATATATAGAAATGATGTTTTTTCATTTGAATCATCCATGAATTGTTCATTTATGTAATGCAAAGGAGGTTCCCCCTTGAAGAGGCTGAATTCTAAGGCGTTGATCTACCTTTTCTATCTTTTCTTGAGCTCGTTTCGTAACATCTGGTTTCAGAGCCTTGGATTTTAGGGTTTCGCTACTCCAAATAGGTCATCATGGAATTTTCGCTATGAATTGTTTTCTGCGACATTTAACAAGCTAAAAAACAAACCCATTTGAGAATACATCGCGCTGAACCTTGGGTCCAAATTTCAAAGCTTTTCGTGCTATATTTGTGGAGATATGATCTGAGGAAGTTGGTCTTTTTGTAGATTCCTGAATTACATTCCAAACAGGTGACCTGGGGAAAATCGTCATAACTTTCTCTCTGAGCATCAGATTAAAATTTCGTCAGAATTTATAGAAAGAGGATGGACTTTAGTTTCTTGTAGATATTTTTCAAAGCCAAAGGTTGAAACAGTGACTCGTGGCACATCGTAGAAATTAGCTCTACTGAACTTGTCTATAATCAAGTCATTGTGGAAGATTTAACATAACTCTTCCTTGGAGAATCCAATTTGGGTCAGACTGGTGGCATTGGAAAGAGGACACAGAGAGTTGTTGCAGGTCGCAATTTTAGAACTAGATGATCCGCAAGTACATAGATACATCAGAAGCAATCTCGAGCTCCTACAAAGTGAAAAAGGGTGTGTAGATTTTTTTAATTTTTGCTTAAGCTTGGTTTGAAAATTTATTTTGAAGGAATTCAAAGGGCATAGTAGAGCATTATTATCAGTAACTGATGCCTCAAGGAAATAAAATGCAAACACTTGGTAAGGAACCCGAAAGCTCCATCATGACTCATGAGGAAGAGGAAGAAATGTCACAATATCAAAATTACAAGAACAAGTGCAACAAATGTCACTCTCACAAAAGCTAACAGAAGCTAAGATAAATGGCGTGGAAGCTAAGATAAATGGCATGGAAGCTAATATGAATGGCATGGAAGCTAAGATGGACAACTTGAAGATATATTTGAACACAAATTTGAAGACAGGCATGGCAAATTTGAAGACAGATTTGACAAATTTTCTACAAGAAATACTTTCTAATGGTGAAAAGGTAGTAAAGGAAACTCATGATGCAAACAAAAGAAATGTTAATCATGATTTATTAGACCCTAATGTGGGATGGAAGACCCACCATATTCCAAAAATTGATATGAGGAAGTTTGATTGCAAGGATCGTGCAACATGGATATTACAAATGGAGCAATTTTTTGATCTCAATAATATGCAAAACACACAAAAGGTACGTATTGCAACTTTATATTTGGAACCAAATAAATTTGTATGATATCAATGGCTTTGTTCTCGTAAAAAAATTATCACTTGGGCAAGTTTTACGGAAGAATTGATAGCACATTATGAGGATACAAAAAACAATACTTGTTTTTAGCCAATTGATAAGTCTCAAACAAAAGGGTTCAATAATGGAGCACATTGAGGAGTTCCAAAAATTGAACATAAGGGAAAAAGATATTCCAGAGGAGCATAGGATTGATGTGTTCATAGGGTCTTTAAAGGATAATATCCAACATGATGTTCGCCTTTGGGAACCTGATTCATTAGAGAAGGCATTCAGGTTAGCAAGAAAAATGGAAAGCAAAAATTATGGCAACCAGGAAGCATACCGCTCACAACTATAAAAGATGGGAGTGTTGTCCCTAGTCTTCCACAACCTATAAGGTTGACACCACAACAATTGGAAGAAAAAAGAGCAAAAGGGCTTTGTTACAGTTGTGATAGCAAATACACTAAAGTCATAAGTGTGCTGAGAAGAAATTATTCTGCATAGATTGTGAAGAGGAAGAAGAAAAGGAGCAAGAAAGGTCAAAAGAAGAGGATATACTCCAAGAACAAAGCCTAGATAAGGAATAAATGAATCCGACCATATCTTGTAATGCAATGGCTGGAATTACCACTCCTCAAACCATCAAGATAGAAGGACAAATCAAGAAGAAAAAGGTAATAGTGTTGATTGATTCAGGAAGCACCCATAATCTTATTCATTGTAAGGTAGCAAAAGAATTGAATTGCTTCCTATTTCCAGCACCAAAGTGTCAAGTGATGATTGCAAATGGAGGAACAATAAATTGCTCTGGAAATGCCATAATCTCAAGCTATCCATGGGAGAATATGTATTGACTAGCCCAATGCTTTCCATTCCAATGGGAGGTGCTGATGTTGTACTAGGAGTCCAATGGCTACAATCCCTAGGTACAATAGCTTTTAATTTTTCAAGAACTTTTCATGAAATTTTCTACGGAAGGAAAGGAAGTTGAATTAAGGGGTATTGTAGGGAAACCAAGAAAAGATATCAACTCTAAGGTATGACAAGCTTCTAAAAAAGCGCAACGAAAAGGTGTAATTGCACAATTTGTTCGTAGATGTAGTATCTATTTCTACAGATCTCCAAAAAGTTTTGGAACATCAATTCCAAGGTATTTGAGAATCCCAAATTTCTCCCACATATTCGTGATCATGATCATGCTATTAATTTGATTCCATGAAGTGTTCCTCCAAACATCAGGCCGTATAGATATCCTTATGCCCAAAAGAGTGAAATTGAAAGTATGGTTGCAGAAATGCTAGATGGTGGTATAATTCAACCGAGTCAATGTTATTTCTCTGCTCCAGTAGTATTAGTGCACAAGAAGGATAGATCATGGCGCATGTGTCTGGATTATAGGGAGCTCAACAAACTCACTATTAAAGATAAGTTTCCCATTCCCATCATTGATGAATTAATGGATGAATTGCATGGATCAATTTACTTCACCAAGTTGGATCTTCGTTCAGGATATCATCAAATCAGAATGAAGACTGAAGACATTCCGAAAACGGCATTTAGAACTCATGAGGGTCATTATGAAATTTTTGGTCATGCCTTTTGGCCTTACCAATGCACCTTCAACATTTCAAGGTTTGATGAATTCAATTTTCAAACCATTCCTTAGAAAATTTGTGTTAGTATTTTTTGATGATATACTAATCTACAACCAGTCTTGGAAGGATCATGTTGAACATGTTGACAGGGTGCTACAACTATTGGAGGAGAAACAATTATATGCAAAAAGATCCAAATGCTTCTTTGGAGTACAAGATTTCGAATATCTGGGTTATATTGTATCTCATGAAGGAGTTAAGGTAGACCCTAGAAAAATTAAATCCATTAAGGAATGGAAAATCCCCACATCCATAAAGCATCTGTGAGGATTTCTTAGGTTGATAGGGTATTATCGCAAGTTTGTTAAGAATTATGGGAAAATAGCAGCACCTCTAATAACATTATTTAAGAAATATGCATTTTCATGGACTCCAGAAGCAACAAAGGCCTTCGAACATATTAAAGAGGCAATGTGCCAAGCACCGGTCTTAGCTACACTGGACTTCACAAAAACCTTTATTTTGGAATGTGATGCTTCAGGAAATGGAATTGATGGTGTTTTAATGCAAGATGAAAGACCCATTGCTTTTTGAAAGTCATCCAATCAAGGGAAAGTTTTTACACAAAGCTATTTATGAGAAGGAAATGTTGGCAATACTCCATGCACTTAAGAAATGGCGATCCTACCTAATGGGAAGACACTTCAAGGTAAAAACAGATCATGATAGCCTTTAATACTTTTTAGAACAAAGATTATCCTCTGAAGAGCAACAAAAGTGGGTCACAAAGATGTTGGGTTATGACTTTGAAATCATCTACAAAAAAGGGAAGCAAAATGTGGTGGCAGATGCACTCTCAAGAAAGGATGAGGATGTGGAAGAATTGTTGTGCACCATTTCTATTATCCAACCAGATTGGATAAATGAAGCAAGGGAGGAATGGAAGAATCACGAAGAAGTGTGGGCACTTATTCAAAAGTTACAACAAGATTCCAGTACGTCAGATACATTTAGCTGGAAAAATGATTCGTTATGGTACAAAGATAGCTTATACCTCTGTAAGAATTCCCAACTAAAACAAAAGATTCTTATGGAATTGCAAACTTCACCCTTAGGAGGGCACTTAGGATTTTAAAAACTTACCACAGGGTTAAGAAGGAATTTTTTTGGGATGGCCTTAAATCAGATATTCAAAAATATGTGGTAGAATGTTTGGTTTGCCAACAAAATAAGGTTGAAACAATTAAGACACCGGGTCTATTACAACCTTTATCCATTCCAAGACAACATTGGAAGGAGGTTTCAATGGATTTTATCAGATGTTTACCCAAGTTTAAGGGAAAGAGTGTCATCATGGTGGTAGTTGACAGACTTACCATGTATGCACACTTTTGTGCATTATCACATCCATTTAAAGCCAATACAATTTCTACTGCATTTATGGAAACAATTCAAAAGCTACATGGAAACCCAAAGATTATTGTAAGTGACGGAGATCGCATTTTCACTGGAAATTTTTAGATAGAATTATTTTATTGTCTTGGTACTCAGTTAGCTCATAGCTCATCTTATCATCCTCAATCTGATGGGCAAACTGAGATAGTAAACAAATGTTTAGAAGGATATCTTCGTTGCTTTGTATCTTATAAACAGACACAATGGGTCAAATGGTTTCCTCTGGCTGAATGGTGGTATAACACTTCCTTCCATACAACAACAAAAATG